>JACJUY010003329.1:0-25217 GCA_014220935.1 Platorchestia sp. MABIK | reverse complement strand
ATGACGATTGCTCCGTTTGCTTTTCTCTACAGGATATTTCTGGATATTTCTCTTTGAAAGTGTTTATCATACGAGAAACAGTCCTGTACCTCGTGGAGCTTGGTTTAATTTCCACGAGTTGTGCTTCTCTGTTTGTTGGGTCACAGTTAGGGAGAAAGTACACAACTGTGTTAGTAATTTTTGCGACTTAGTTTGGAGAATACTCAGGACTCTAATAAAATCCTCGTTTAGTAGGTCTTGCATTGTTTTTCGTCAGTATTTAATTGTTTAGGGATTGAAAGGAATGAATAATATGCCGAGCGAATTTTGCAGCTTTACTTAATACTGTTTATGAAAGTAGATAAAATACCTAGTTAAATATTCTAATAAGCTCTGTCACGAACATTCGTGAGGTACGTTTTGTTGAGGCTAAACATACCAGATTATGTACGATTTCTATACTGCAATAGGGAGAAGCTGTAATATTTGTTCATTTTGACAACCTCTTACAACTTAGAGAACACTTTAATCGAATTTTGGATTGATAATCTGGAGTGGAAGTTTAACTGAGTGACACAAGTACAAATTTCCAAAAAATATTCACATTAATTTCAGGCTTCAATCGAATATTTGAACTGATAATCTAGAATGAAGGTTTAACTGGGTGACACAAGTACAAATTTCCAAAAAATATTCGCATTAATTTTATGCTTCAAAGTTACTCAATGAGGCTAGACAAGACGATAATGAAAACGGAAGAATGGGCAGAGCTTCGCAAAAAGCTTATCCGTGGGATTTTTGGCAGCGCTATGCCTCTATTGTAATTTTCATTTATCATCTGAAATTCATTGGTAATCTAAAAATATTCCAAATTGCATGCAATTAAGTGTAAAGAATGGAAATACATTGGCATGATCACCAGCGTACGCTCATCTATCATAGACACTGAACAGAACTAGAACAGCAAATAAAAGGTGAGTGTAATGTAATTTAGTAGAATTAACCTGGAATCCAGAGTTGAACAGAAAATTAAGACGGAAAATAGGTATAAAACACGTACAATTCAACGGGAAGTATGTCTAGCGTAATAGAATTAGACCGGAATCAGATCTAATGTATTTAAATTAAACGGAAATTTGATTTAATGTATTTAAATTAATGTTTTCAAAGTTTGAATGCATTCAAAGGACAGTGTACAGATCCATCTTGTAGCGCCAAGATTCAAATAACAGAACCAAAATTCAAATCACAGCACCGAAATTCAAATTAGAGACCCGAGATTCAAATTACAGCATCCAGGTCCATATTGCAGCGCTAAGGTTCAAATTGCAGCGTCGAGGTTCAAATAACAGTGTCCAGGTCCATGTTGCAGCGTCGAGGTTCAAATTACAGTGTCCAGGTCCATATTGCAGCGTCGAGGTTCAAATTACAGTGTCCAGGTCCATATTGCAGCGTCGAGGTTCAAATTACAGTGTCCAGGTCCATATTGCAGCGTCGAGGTTCAAATTACAGTGTCCAGGTCCATGTTGCAGCGTCGAGGTTCAAATTACAGTGTCCAGGTCCATATTGCAGCGTCGAGGTTCAAATAACAGCGTCCAGGTCCATATTACAGCGTCGAGGTTCAAATTACAGTGTCCAGGTCCATATTGCAGCGTCGAGACTCAGTTGTGCCCACACGTAGGTTTACGACGGACACTCCCTGATGACGGTAACTGGGGTCCTGGTGCGGTTGTTGCAGCCGCCTGGCGTGTAGTTCCTGCATAACTTTATCAGGTGGTTCACGCAGCAGTGCTCGTGGTTGCAGCAGTAGCGGGCTACCGAGTCGTTATTCACGACGATGTCCTGTCAAAAAAGCGTCGACAATAAAAATGGGAGTAAATAATTGTCAAATAACTGTAGACAGTGATGTGCGTCAACTGTGAAAATGGAGCGAAAATGAAAGGTGTTGGGGGCAAATAATTCTAGACTGTAGTGTTCAAACACGCATTTCGGTTGGGTTGTGTTGAATGGATTGCCATCAGCAGTTATGGAATGAGCTCTGGTTAAAATTTTATAAGGTCTCATGTGTGGATCACGAATCTGTTAGTTGGTATCAAAACTACAGTGAGAATTGATTGAATTGAAATTATAGAAAGAAGTGTCGATGGCGTGCAATACGAAATACAATCATTTATATGTTGCGGCTTAGGACAGCCTTCTGATAGATAGCATCAGTGCAATGAAGTTGATATTATCAAATGATAGCTGAATTCGAATACCACTTATGTTACAGTGAATATGAATATTAAAAGCGTAACACAACATCGCTTCATTGTAGAGAGGAAACAATCAGCCGAAATGAAAGCACTTCATCATAGAATTATCGTCCCTGATTTGCTTACGTAAGCTTTTTTCAATAAGATTGGAAGAAATAAAGTTGGATTATCCTTGGACGAAACACAATTTTTATGTTCATTTTTCAACAGAGTAAGTGTTTAAATGTGATTGAAATTGAATTAAGTGCACAATTAAACATGATAAACATTGAAAGTTGATATAGTTGTTGACTAATTATTAACTTTCCATAATATTTACTGCTCATTAATTCTGTTTACAGAGCATTCTTGGAGCAAAATAACAATTGAAAACTGCAACGCTAAAAAAGATGCAAAGCAGTGGCATAAATAAAAAATGTGACGTTATGTTACATGCGAATTATGCCTGCATCTTAATTGAAACGTTTATGGCAACATACATTGTAATTGCTTATATGAATTACAATATATGTCAACGAACACATCTCTTTAAAAGTACATATATCATCAGAACACGTTTCTGTTTCGAGGGCGCGGATATTTCAAATAGCATTCATTTTTCATTTATTGAGCATGCATAAGTAAGTAAAAATATTGTCCTTAGCTTTTGAATTCTAAAAGACCAAAAAAGAGCATTTGAGTTGTGCGATGCAGCTGAAAGTAAATAAATGTTCAACGTACACAGCGGATGTGTTCTTGTTACACGTATTTACATGCAACGTTTTCAACACTTGCATGACGGTGTGTGCGATTTTTAAATCTTCGTTAAACAAGCCACTTGAACTAAACCAAGCAGACAACAAACCAATGATTAATTAAGATAATCAACTACTTTTTTGTTTCTCAAAGACAAAAAATTATTCATTTTATAAATGGATTGCATGTCCTCTATCTGAATTTTTTAGTATCATTATTATTTAATGTAGGATATATGAGAATACTATATTTCTAATAGCAATGTACTGCACCCAAAAGCCATGTGTAGATTGAAATGATTGCTAACTCCATTACAAGTGGCGACTGTTTGTTTTTCTAAAACGAACGATTTTGAAAAAAGATAAATTTACAAAAAGAGCTGTGTATTTAAATTAGGTACAGTGTTTTCATTTACAATTATTCAAAATAATGAACTATTTCATATTCTCCTATTTTAAATAAAACTATAAAAAATTTAAATTATTTAGCATATCACATTCAATATCATATTACGAAAATAAATTTTTAAACGCAACAAAAGCGAACATCAGGTGAAAAGCATTGAAAAGCCGGGAAAATTGAACGACTTAAAATTTATCTGAACTTACTACAAGGAACTCACCGCTATAGGACCGAGAGGAAATGGGTCCTGCTCTGGAAGGAAAAGTAAAAAAAAAGTTAAAAAATGTCAATTTTGCGTGATTACAATGAGAGCTTCTCGAGTGAAATAAAACTGATTTTTGAAAAATAATTTTGATTTTTATGAATAGTTTTGTGATTCGTGAATTAGATAAGAACAAACACGCTTACCATTGTGAAGCATCTATTGAGGAGGTTATGCATATGAAGAGTTTTTGAATTTTGGACGAATGCTTTAGTGACGGTTGTGTGGAATTTTGTTCTTTTATTTGAATATGAAATTTTTTTATGAAGCAACAGAAGAGTAGCAAACCTGATTCACCCGTTTTTGATAGGTAGTACTAGATTATACGAAATCGTACAAAATCATTGTTTTTGAACGTCTGAGTAAAAATTTCTCCTGCACAAGAGAAAAATTTATTCGTCAGTGCTCGGCTGCTCAATGCATCTTTTCTGTGGAGCATGTCTTGCTTATGGAAATGTAAAAAATTTATTCAACACATCGTAATTCATCGTATTCAAGACATATAAATAGGTTATTCACGTGTCATCAGAAGGCTTCATAATAGCATGCACGTGTGATCACATTGGATGTTTCTCTTTATTTTTGAAAACTTGAAATAACGTCAACAGGAACTTTTCAATCAGAAATTCTTCGTAAAATTGATACAGTTTAACGGTTTGGTGAAACTGAAGCAGCTCATTTTGGCTTTCTAGTCTAGCTAAGAAGTAAAATTAGAATATAATATATTTTAATGAAAATTTTTCCCAGTTTAGCTAAAAACTCCAAGTAGAATTTAACATATATTTTCATGTTGATGAAAAGTTTTCTGCAGTTTTTCAAACACAAACTAAAATTGAACATATTTTCATGTTAATGAAAAGTTTTCTCCAGTTCAGCTAAGAACTCAAAGTAGAATTGAACATATTTTCATGTTGATGAAAAGTTTTCTCCAGTTTAGCTAAGAACTTAAATTAGAATTCAACATATTATCATGAAAAGTTGATCCTAAATTTTCTCGACAGTTTTAACACATGTGCTCAAATCCTCCCCGAAATTTTCCTCAGAAAATTTCAGCTGAAATCACCTAGAAAAGTTAGGAGGCCGCGTAAGCAGAAGCCGCGGCGTCTCGGCTCGCCTTGGCAAACACGAAGTTTTTTCGACTTTACTTGGAGATCATTCAGATTTTCCATTAGCTTGATTGAACCCAAAACTCGCTTCATTATCAGAAGTGGGGATCTTTTCTTTCACAAAGTTTAGTATAAAATAATTTAATGTGAGTTACAGCTGACGCATTCAGTGCCCAAGAGCTGATTTTTCAACCTAATATCTTTTATTAAGGTCTCATTGATAATATATTAAGAATTATAGCATTTGCACGTCTAGTGCTCAGGAATTATTAACTCTTTTTCCAAATTTAGGTATTTTCTAAATTGTTGAAGTTCCCTGTTCTCTCATACGAAAACTTTAATTCATCGCAGCCTCAAGAACAGTTCAGCTTACTCTCCTTAATTTCCGAATTTCACACAAACAAAAATTACGCAAATCTCATGGCAATGTGATCTGGATTAATAAACTGCAGTAGGTCTTTTACATGTACTGGGTGCGACATTCAATCCTGCATTTTAGGCTTTGACAGCCTTTTCAAAAGTGCAGGATTGACTGCTGCACCCTGTTTTACTTTCAATTCACTTTTTCTTTTTATTCAGTTTATTAAGTTTATTCAGGAAAAACTTACATGTTAGAGAGAAAATTTTGTAGTGTAGCGAACTGATTATGTCTCTCAATATTTCAGGGAAGAGAAATATTCACCCACGTTAGCTGGGCTCAAGAGTTTCAATATTCTTTAAGATCATAAAATTCAAGCATCTACTTAATCATACTGTGAAAATTTAACATTGAATCCCAGTGTAAATTGAACAAGAATGATATTATTGATAGTTTTAAAATAATGTATTTGGAAAACAATATATTTTAAAAATAATGTATTTTGAAAATAATAACATTAATGAGTATCGAACAACGAAAAAACGTCTATCATTCTATGAAGCAAATTGATGACGTTAACAAATATCATGTTAATAATAATTTCATTTAATGATTTTAAAGTTCCTAACTCCAACTGTACTCTTACAATTATGACTCGATTACGCATTAGTCTGAAGTTCAAGGAGAGGTATAATTTTTTCATGTTCATGAGATAAAGCGATTTTTGCAATGAAATCGCTGTTGGCAGCCAAATATTATAACTCAAAAGTGGCACTGAGTTTCTTCAAGACATATTCTACATATCTTGCCCGATTATAATGAAGATATAGTAAATTATCAAAGCTCACTGAGCCAACTAAATGATATTTTATTTTACTTTTTTAAGTATTAGTAAAAAGTTGTTACAGAGTTTCCGATACCCAAAACGTAGATCCACCGAATTTATTCAACCACAAATTCATTGTAAGTCATTGGAAACTTTTTAAGCTTTCAGCTAGCATTCATCCAGTTATAAAAACCTTCAATGAAGTCATTGAAGTTTTAAATGCACCAGAGGGCCAAACACTAAAGACTAGAATTATGTTTGGAGGAGCTCAAAAGACTCACTGTAAAGCCTGTTAACTTCCGGGCATGCGCAGTTGAGGGAATCGATTTGGGCGCTGCAGCTCATCTCAAAAAGCCTGCCAGTTTTGCGGTACTCGATGTGGTAGAAGTTGTCGTCGTACGTGGGCTGTGCGGCTGTAGGTGTGAACCAGGCACCCGCGAACGACATCAGAACCACCACCAGGAGAAATTTGCGAAGCAGTTGTGCTGCAGAAACGAATAAATAGAGTAGCAAATTGAATGAATGGATTAAATAAGTAGATTAAATCGGACAGGTAAAAGGAGAATCTTTCGATGTAGTTGCACTTCAGAATCAGATAAATAGAAGAACTGAAATGAAAAGAGTCTAAGCTACGATGATGGCAATGAAATGATGAAGACTGAACGAAGAGAAGATAGAAGAATAGTGACACTGAGGACAAGTTACACGTCAATACAATCTAACTTCTGCGTCCTGTTCGCCATGCGAACGTGACTAGTAATTAACGTGACATTTAGAGACGTGACTTATACAATTCTCATGCGAGTCTAATTAGAAGAACTGTGAAATCAGCGAACCGCAATCATATGTTCAAATTCAGCCCATCTAATTATGCGTTATTGCTTGTTAGGCGGCACTCACGTCTGATATGGACGTTATCTGCGTTCTAAATCAAATTGCAACCTCGATAATAAGTATCAAATGACAACAGTTCCACCCACTGTGAGAACTGTTGAATGACAACAATCCTACCGCTAAAAGAACTGTAAAATGACAACAATTTCGTTACCAGAAGAAACTGCAAATGGCAGCGATTCCACCACTTGAATAAATATTGAATGGCAACAATCCCTCCACGTGTATATATTGCTAAATGGCAATGATTTCACCACCAGTAGAATTGTTGAATGGCAACAATCCTACTTTAGGAATAACTTCTGAATAACAACAGTCCTACCACGCGACGTCTAAAATTGTTGAGTGAGAGCAATCTCACTTTAGGAATAACTTCTGAATGACAACAGTCCTACCACGTGTAGAATTTTTGAATGAGAACAATCCCATTTTAGGAATAACTTCTGAATGACAACAGTCCTACCACGTGCAGAATTTTTGAATGAGAACAATCCCACTTTAGGAATAACTTTTGAATGATAACAATCCCACCACTGGCAAAAAAGTTAAAGGACAACGAGCCCACCCCTGGAATAAATTATCAATGACAAAAACCTCCCCACTTTGAAAATTTTTCCATAAGCTCACTTGATTTTATTCCATAGGACAGCACCAGCCGCACAAGCTCGGAGCTCTCTTGGAGACTCCGAGCTTTGGATCCAACAAGGTGAAGTCCGGCATCGGTGGTCGTGTGCTTTGGTGGAATCTGTAAATTAAAGTTAAAAAGTTAAATTGAAAAAAGTTAAATACAAGCCTTAACAGCATATCTGCTTTATACCACGAAAAAATAATATCTCACGTACTCTACATCTCATTAAATAAGTTGAAAATAACATTAAAGAAGTGATTTTCTCAATATTCGTGTTTAAAATACTCTCAATAGGTTTGGAATTGCATATTTACACGAGCCTTGTTACTCAGTTCTTCAATTTTACCCCTCATAGGCATCATAAGTTGTATAAAATTCGACCACAAAGACCATGCAGCATCAAGTTACCATATTTGAATAAGTTCGTTTCGAGGAAACGAACTTGAATATTCTGGTCAGAAAAGTTTAATTTGTCAGCGCTGCTCCTACCGACTTACCAATATCAACATTTACGACACGGCATGAAGTCACACGAGTAAACTCTTAGGAAATTTACGATGCGCGCAATGAGGTACGTATGTACTTGGCGAGGTAAAACTGTTTAGAATTTGGTATCAGTTTGAAAAACTTAAATACTTAGACATTTGCTTCAAAGTTTTCATCACATACCCATATGAAAGCATCGTAACTTTTGTTCCTCTCATCAATGTAGCTCATGAACTCCATAGGGTCATAAGAACAGCCAAATTTCAGAGGCTTATTATGAGCAAATTTGAAAAATAAAAATAGACGAGCTGAGTTTTTGCACCGGCTTGTAAAATATAATAACGCACGTAAATTTAAGTTAAAAAAATGTTTCTAACAAGTTTTTTAGGCAAAAAATCTCTTTGTTATACTCCGATAAACAGTTAAAATAACAAGATTTACAGAGAAAATCAGTGCAATGTCTTAAACTGAGGAATTAATAAAGCATTTCGTAAGGAAAAAATTTAAAATAATTCCACAGCAGCATTCATGAACATCAGGAGCTTGTAACTGAATTCTAATTCTGTGTGTTGAAATGTTCTACATTCTTTCGGTGCAATATACATATGTTGGGTAAATGGTTACTAACTTTCAAGGTCTATCTGGACATTTATAGAACATATCAAGCTCTAAACTGTTCATCATAATTAAGGTTTTCTACAGCATATATTCGACATGAAATATTCTATAGGTATATGTGAAGAGTATTTTTTGCTATGAGAAGAAAAAGTCATCACAAAATCCCGAGCTACATCCTCGCCAGCTGGAATAGAGTGACTTAAATAGAGCGGCTTAAAATAGAGTGACTTAAATAGAGCGGCTTAAAATAGAGTGACTTAAATAGAGCGGCTTAAAATAGAGTGACTTAAATAGAGCGGCTTAAAATAGAGTGACTTAAATCTATGGCCGCTACCCAAACAAAAACATTATCGTGCACGCTGCACCGGAGCTCGCCCAACATTTGATACGTGACCTTCGTGATTATTAACGGGACTCGAGCTCACTGCACCCAAGAAATCATTACATCAGTTAAATGGACATGGCAGTCCTTAAATTTATGTCAGGAACAGCACTTTAGTTTTGTTTCTTAGGTTTAGCCATTTGGGTTGGCGGGCTCACATTTTGAACCTTCTAACTGTGACACGAACGAACGAATACTTTATAACTAAAGTTACGGTGAAGGACGAAAAAAAATACCTAAGGTGTACTGCAGTTTGTGCATAGTGAAAGAAATCTAACCTTGCACAGTTATGTTGTAGGGAATCAATTGTTCCGTAAGCAACGTAACTTGCTTTATGTTGAACCTTTTTTCTTACGCCTTTTTTTGCACTCTAATTAAACAAAGATGGAAAAACTGTTTAGATCACTATTTCTTCAACCAGTGAGAAATTAATTCCGATGGGTTTCAGTGATCAAAAAAGAACTGCATCGTTCATGTCTATTCGATTGAAAGTAAAACTGCAATAGTTCTTCGCCTCGACTCTGCGCAGCGCATGATCTTTCGGTATTAATGAAAATAATTCATTCGGAGGACACTTGGAGTATGAATTTTAATTGCTAATGAGGTGTCTTTATCTTCTATTATTTGTGCCTGCATAGTCGCGGACTAACAATGGACTTGAAATAAATTTAAATAAATTTTTGCATTGAAATCACATGTTTTTATCAATAAGGTACGCATATTTCGATGAAATAAAGTTGCTTTAATTTATTTTCGATTAAATAAAGTCCCGTAATTCATGTGCTAACTCTACAAGTGCTGAAAATAATAAACTTGGGATATTTTGTGTCCAGTTAAACTTCCTATAAATGATGAGGGATTGATTGAAATGAAAAATTTGCATACGGCTAGTCGTGAGACATCTGAACCCGACGTTTTTTTATTGAAGAAAGCTTGGCTTCAACATTTCAAAAGAGTTAAATAACATCATCAAATTTTTAGGCAAGAATTTTTTAACATGCGTAGCGAACTGTCTTTTCAAGTTAGGACGATAAACCACAAGTTTGGTTGAAGAGTCACGAACTGGAATTTTCGTTATCTTTAACAAAAGCCACCTCTTTCGGCTCGATAAACCTCAGAAAGACGTCATCTTCAGAGCTTCCGCATCCTAAGTGTTCGCACTTACCATTGCAGCACCACTTGCTTCGGTCACAAGTACGAGAATGAGGTGTGGGGAACGGTGCCTTTTTATTAAGAAGCATGAGTCTTAAGGCCGCAGTTGGAGTGACCTCTCTTGCTCTAGTTGTCAAGATCAGTCAAAAGCATGGCTCTGTTCGCATTTAATTACTGGCGGTCTTCTCAAGTGCTTGCGAGAATCGGTCGTGTTTGCCCGGTGTGAGCAGAAAATAAATAAAGAGGTTTCGAAAGGAATCGAGGATGTTGAATGCATTAAACCTAAGCAAATGACATATAAGTGTGCAGCCAGAACTCGCACGTCGCAAATGGCAATTCACTGTGTGAGGATACGTGAAATGACAATTCGCAGAAAATGCAAAAGAGTAGGAAAAAATTAGTAAAAAGTCATGAAATTAAAACCGTATCGAGTGACCACACACCATTAGCCAGTACAAAGTCTGAAAATTGATAAGTTTCTGAACTTTAGGTTTCAGAGGAAAAACGTAAATCAGGAATTTCTGAGAAAAACGCATGAAAGGAATAAAAATAATTAATACCATGATGCAAAAATATTAAAGAAATGAATTTTTTTCGCTATTCAGAGATGATTTGGTTTTAAAAATGAAGAAATATGTTAAAATTTTAATTTTTATAGCGTTCATAGGGTGCCGGATATTGAAAACTGAATAAGACAGGTAATGTTACACATGGAACTGCATGGTCTTCAAGAATAAATTGCATTTACTTGCTTAGTTTCGCTGGTTAACAAATTTTGTAGTGCATGTTGTGCATCGGAGTATTTCGGTATGACCAGTTGCGCTTTTCCCAAAAGTGTCAGAGCGCAGAGGAGCTAGCGTATAACAGGTGCCCGCTTAAACCTATTAATACCTCTCAGTATGTGGTTAGGGATATATTTCTGAGACATATGGATATATAAGGTTGGCTGGACTCCTATTCAAGAAGCGTTTTTCATGTACAAAGCCCAATACATATTTTTCTATTTATAACGTCCTCAAAGAAATGCTGAAATAGTGCAACTTCATACCCCCCACCGTCACCAACCTAAAGCCGAATAGGAGACAAAATGCCTTGATCAAATACCGTTCATCTGACATGGTACGGAAAGCTCTGTCAGTATCAGGCGCCTTACTGTGAAACAAACTCCCCAGAGCATCAAAACCCCTCAAACATTAGAGAATTCAAAACCAAACTAGCTCGTTATCTTGCGTTTACACAATAAATGTAAGCTGCCGTACGCACTGTAAAAGTAGTTACGAATTTTTATTGCAAATTATCTTATATTTCATTACATCATACCACATGCACCACATTCTTGTTGTATGCGTATGCAATGTAATTGTCTGTACGCGAATATTTACGTACATGTATATCCAGTGTGTATATGTTCTTGTTAGTCTTATGAGACAATTGGTCGTTTCTTGGACTCGTGAGTATATTATAACACTATTTTAGGTGGTTTTACTTTCCGTGTAGCTTATTTCTGTAATCCTGGCCAGACTACATTGCCTAATCATTCGTGAACCAGTGGCCCTCGGCACGCGTGACTGTGTTTCTCGTAGTTCATGCCTGTGTTTCTCTGGGATAACCCTTCGTGTTATCCCAGCTATGTTGCAAATATTAATGTTACCATTGTATAACAATCCTCATGTTTTTGACTCTTGTGAACTCTTTTGTGCCAGCATTAGTAGCATAGAAAATTTCATTAATTTGTGTTACGGTAAAATATTTGATTCTCTCCGAGCTCGTTATACGTAAGAATGAAATCTTGTCACGAATGTCGACCTCATGGTCCTACATGCAAAATAATTTAAAGCTGCCCATTTCACTTTTAACATCAATCCCTGATATCACTTGGTCCTATGTCCGTATGTTCGTATGTCAATATAAGCGCACTTCCGAAAAGGTTTTCAGCAATGCATCACTAGGATTATGTTTTCTTAGCTACCTGAATTCATATGCATTGTCAAAATCAGATTAACGAAACGAAGGGAATGCGTTTTTTCGTGCTTTTCTCTCAATCATTTTTGTTCCAACAACTGATATGGGAATTACGATTTCCATGTTTGAGTATCAACTAAGGATTTTAATGGTAAAATATTTTAAAAATCAATTTTGAACATTTCATGTATCAACTTTATGGAATATTAACTGTTTTTCTTTTTTTCTTTTCTTTATTTCTTTTCAAAACTCACCCGTCTCTCTACCATCAGCTAACTCCACATCCCTTGAATATTGTTGCGTCAAAGCATTGTTGATATTTCTTATATGTGTATTTGCAGAAGTTATTAATTTGCGTTACTCTTGTAAAACTTGAATTACCAAATACGTATTTTTTCAGACTTTATGCGGGCTAATGATGTGGGGTAATCCTAAACGCTCTTTTTTATTTTAGGTATCCACATACCTGTGTGTATGTATAATGATGCGGTAAGTGAGTACGAACAATAAATCGGATGTCATGAATAAAGTTGAGAAGAATGAATTAGTCCCTATATATAGTGAATGGGGGGCAGCATGCACACAACGGCAGTTAAATTGAATTTGGTGTCATGTTCAAACGAATTGTATACTTGTGTAAACGAAGATACGTAAATTTTGCGTGGTGCTCAAACAGATAATAGCATGGGCAATACTTTCCTGTTGTATGATTCATCTACGAAATTCAAAGTATCGAAAAACAATTCCCTAAAAATAAATGCTCATGGGAAAAAAATTTATTGTCAATACCTAGAAAATCCAAAAAACTATTTTTATTACAATCCAGTGTACTGTACCTAGTTTAAAAACATTCAAAACTTTCATTGTCCTGAAAAATTACTTTCCCCCGGCTGCTGGGGTGAGTCAGACTCTTCATTTAATATCTTCAAGGTAAGAATTCAGGTTCCTGAAGCAATGCTCAGACTTGTAATATCGTGTAATTTCTGAGTAAGAGATGGAGGTGGGCCAGGCAAGTGCGACTCACGCTGATTTTATCGCTTAATTTCTGTTGCGAGGGCCACTTGTGTACTTCTGACATGTTCCATTCAGTGCACATGTTTTGTCATTTAATTATGGGTACACTTGCCCATTCTGATGTTCAAATTTAATAGATCAATTTGAGATTCCCGTCATGCTTTTTTGATAGCATGATTTGATTGCATGATATGATTGCATGATATGATAGAATGATTTGATAACATTTTTCGGTTTGACTGCGTCTTTTAGATCAAGAGCGTTGTTGAGAAACCTCCAGAAATGCTATTTATTTTACCATATATAAATTAGGTCGCATAACTCGTTGTAGTCACGAGAATGTATGATATGTGCTTGAAGCGTTGCATTTGATTTGGTACTCCTTGAAATGATTTTAGTAATTTTAATACGTTTTGGTTCTTGAAATGATTCTAGTAATTCAGGGACGCTTTGCTCCTTAAAATGATTTTAGTCATTTTGAGACGCTTTGGTCCTAGAAATGATTTTAGTTATTTAGGGACATTTTGCTCCTTGATATGATTTTTAGTAATTTTAATTCATTTTGGTCCTTGACATGATTTTAGTCATTTTAATACGTTTTCTTCCTTGAAATGATTCTAGTTATTTAGGGAGGTTTCGCTCCTGGAAATGATTTTGGCAATTTGGAGACGCTTTGGTCCTTAAAATAGTTTAGTAATTTTGAGACGTTTTTCACTTTGAAATGATTTGAGTAATTATGAGACGTTTTGGTCCCTGATGTATAATTTTTGAAATTTGTAGATATTTTGCTCCTTGATATTATTTTAGTAATTTTGAGAGGTTTTGTTCCTTGAAATGATTTTAGTAATTTTGAGACGTTTTGAGGCGATATGATGATCGCCAAATCATTTTGTGAAATTTTATGATAATTTAAAAACGATTTGGGGATTTTTGAAACGCAGGACAAGAAGACAATCTCCACACACGGTGGGATAAATTTTCCACCTACAATTAGTTGAAGCCTTAGTTTATACTTCGATTGATTATTCAATCCTGATAAACACAAATAACTAAAAAATATTTCAATTTAATTCGATGAACAAAATTGTTCATCGAACGATTTCTTGTAACTTTGTTTCTTTTTTGGAGGATCTTGAGCACAAATAAAAATTCCCTTCACACATCATGCGTGAGAAATATCTGCTAAATACTCGTAAGGTGTTCAGTTGATTGCACACCATAGCATAGAGTTGGCAGTCGCTCTAGTTTCTCCCGTTGTTTATGTGGTGTTTAAGGCGTGTGTTCGACGGCATCTTGCAAATTTGGTTGAGGGAGATGGTGCGAGAGCCTTTTTTTGCATGTTTGTTGGTTTTGGATTCTTGAAATTTTTCAGTCAGCATTTAATTCCAATTATTACGCTTTTCTACAAATCTTGCTACTGCTGTGATTAATTTTGTGTTTGTCTAGTGTACAATTTTTGTTTATTTTGCGATTATTACTCTTTGAAGAGGTGCAGATTGTAAATTTAATCAATTTATTGCACAACCTTCCGTTCTAGAATAAAATAATGTAAAAAACAGAATAGGTGATTCATTTCTTCAACTTTAGTAGTGACTCAGAATTAAGGTTCCAAGAAGTTGAAAGACAGGTTCACACTCTTTCCTAGAACTGCTCTTCAACCTTCTGATCCCTTCTGGGGCTCTGATTTTTAGAGAAGAATAAAGTCCTTGCCTGTTTAGAGGTTTTGTAGAAATATTCACTTCTGTCCCAAATAACATTTATTTTTAATAATAAACTTCCAAAAAATCAAAGGGCAGAATCATTTTACAGGGCAACCAATACTGAATTTATAGTCTTCATTTTTTCAAACGTCATATATCAAAGTTTGAGTTTGGATCTTCTAAGTGGGTAGTAAAGTCATAATTTAATTAGGCTAGTATAATTTTAGTAAAAAGCGTGAAGTTTTCTCCGGTAGTTAGAGCGAGATAACTAAGTTGACATAACATTGACTTCAAGAAATCGTTAATTCAAAATATCGAATGGCTATTAGAAACGTCTTCAAAAGCCATTTCAGGTCTTTTCCAAGTAACAGTGCGCTCTCGCCGCCACTTTTAAATACACTGTCTATTACAACGACGGGAATATTTTCCTTAAACTTACTTTACGTGTTATCCGAGTACTTTAATACAACTCTTAGTACATTTATACGCATTTTTCGTTCGTTTTCCTATAGCCTTCAAAATAGGTCAATGGACTCTAACATCTAATCTTCCTTTCCCAATTTCACTTTAGTTTTCCTATACCCTACAAAAAAAGATCAATGGTCACTAACACCTAATCTTTCTTTCTCAATTTCTTTTTGTTTTCCAATACCCTGCAAAAAAAAAACAATGTACACTTAACACCAAATCTTTCTTTCTCAATTTCTTTTCAGTTTTCCTATACCCTACAAAAAAAGATAAATGGACACTAACGCTTAATCTTTCTTTCTCAACCTTCCCTTCTCATACATGTCATCAGTCTCCGTATTCTGCATAGCAATCACACCACCACATTTCTTGTCCCCGTGAGCTAGCTAGAGTCAAATATCACCGAGCTCCAAGCAATGTGTGGCCGGAGGTGTTCGTTTTCACACCGTAGCAACCAACCTCCGTCGCTGCTCAGAGGAAAAGCACAAAATATGTAGAATTCGGCTCAGTGAACGCCGGCTCAGAATTGGGTCACAGATTTCAGGCTGAAGCGACAATGGTTGTTCAATAATTTTCGGTAATTGGATAATTACACGCTAATCACATGAATAAATGCACATGCATGCTAATTCATCCGTTGAAAAATTATCGTAATTTATTCTAAATGAAGTACGATATTCAAGTGATCGCATAATTTTTTTAATTCAATATTTATAAAATCATGGGAATTTAACAGATAGAATTATACTTATCTGACTGCGTACAGTTATCGAAATTTTACTTTTGCTTCATGGTGGTAATTTAATAATCGTAGAAAAAATGTGTGATTTAGGCTGTTCATGGTAATTTTCTATTTTCATGGTCGTCCATGAACTTGGCAGTCACACCCACGGATCTGAGGATGTGTTTCATTGCCCATATAATACAAGTTTTTATTTTTAGCAGTTTTATTTTCATGAATATTTGTTCCCCAATTTGATAAGCGTCTTTATATCGTCAAACTTCGCCGTGAAATTCATTATGATTATCAGGAAAATAACAAAATAAATTCAATCGCTGCATCTTTATTTTGCCATAGAAGTATCATTGCCAGTCGTCAGAAGCAGCATAGTCGCAGGAATATTTTCTGTTGCTGTATTTTACTTTACTTGATCTGAATCTTAAGGGTATAGTTCACCTAGTATAACTTTAAATTTGCTGCCTTCACAGCTGAAGCCGTCGGGCCGACTAAACCACTCTCAAAGTGATACAAATTTACGATTAATGAAATTTATCAGTTGTTTTCTTCTAACATTTTCATTCTAGAAATTGGTAAGAAATCCCCTGATATACAAATCATTGAAGTACACAAGGGGAAATGATTTCAAAATATTTTTGATATTGCATAAAATTACATCCGCATTAATGCGTCTGGTTCTTAAAATAAAAAGCAAGGCGAAAATCGCTGTACGTATAGGCATTTTATTAACAAAATTAGCAAAGTAGGCAAGTCTTAATGAATAAAATTGAACTTATTTGAAACTTATTGGTTCATCTTCAGCAAAGGTTCTGTGACTATTTTTGTGTTTTATATCTACGACTATTTTTGTACGTTGTAGTTTTTTTTAATGCTGTGCTTTTAATTTACTCACATTTATTTTGTTTTGTCGCAGAATCGTTACTGAAGATGAACTGATGAGCTCGAAACGTTCAATTTCATTCATTTAAACTTGGCTAATTTCGTTAATAATATGACAGTACGTGCAGCGATTTTCGCATTACATTTCATTTATGATGTTACTCGAGCGAAGTCAAAGCCTTAAATTAAATTTCTGAGACGGCTGTTTGTGAGGTTAACGAGAGGATAATTTGCCTGCTTACTTGTCTGTAACGAAGCAAGGTTATGGTCTAGGTTGTCTATAACAACGCAAGGTCTGCATGCTCCGTTGTCTATAACAACGCAAGGTCTGCATGCTCCGTTGTCTATAACAACGCAAGGTCTGCATGCTCCGTTGTCTATAACAACGCAAGGTTTGCATGCTCGGTTGTCTGCAACAACGCAAGGTTTATGCAGCAATTAGAAGCCGGATCTGTTGCCCCTATTTCCTTCCTGAAGTCTCTCTTTTCGGACTTCATCTTCTTGACTGTTTTCACACTGCGGAAGGAAAGGCTTATGTTATTACGCGAGTGGTTATTCACAAGATTTCATTTAAGAACGCTAGAAATTTCTAATAGTATTCTCAATAGCGTTCACTTGTGAATAACTACGCAATTATTACTCAGTGGAGAATATGCCAGCTTCAGTCCTATATAAAAGAGCATGTATTCATTACATGCGTTCATTATTATACAAAATATTATCCACCTACGTTCATTTGCAAAGTGCAGGCTAGAAGTCGACACACAAGCCACACTGCAATGAATGCAAGCTCATGCAGCGAGAATATTTCCTCAATCCCGACGCGCTTCTTCTTTATGACATTCCTCCTCCCCAACACATGGTCAGGAAATAAGGAAATTTTTCGGTGGAATGTGTCAGTTGCAACTTGCATTTCCCAAGCACCGTTGAGGTTGTAGCAAGGATGTTGAGGGTAATGAGATTTTAACTATAATGTTGAAACCAACATCGCTGGAAATTTCATTTCAACATACCAATTTAGAATGGTATGGAAATAATTTAAATCTGTAATAACGATATCTCCAGGAGTATGGAAAAACTTAATAAAAATAAATTTACGATATTGCACTAAAAGACTTCTCCCAACAAACGCTCGAAAAAATCTTTAGGGGGCACTTAAAAAGATTCTCGGATGTTACTTATTTTTTGGCTATTATGTGATAATTATCTCCTCATTAGTAGGTAAATGAAAATGGGTCAAATGATCTAAAATCAATCTAATCCTAAGGTTCTTATAGAATTTTCAATTTTCGCTTGCATCGTTAACATAATACACCAAAATTGAATATTTTCAATTCTTTCCAGTTAAAATCGCTCAATCGACCTATCGCAAGTTTAGAATAATTACTCTTGATTAAAAAAAATTAAATACATTCAAACAAGGTTAACGGGAAAACGCTACCGAGCTCTCCCTTGTAGTGGTAAACAAATTCTATGTTTTTTGTTTAAATTGACAATTTTGAGTGAAACAAGGCTTTTACAGTGGTCATGTCAATTTTGAGACAATTTAAGTACTTCACTTTGGAAAAGCATGCATGCACTAAGTTAAAATTACGGCACATCTTCACGGTCTCCAAGTAATGTGGAACATAACTTATTTTTTTTTCAACACAATTTATCTCGCCATTCAAAATGCATGTTCTGTGCATTTTCAATTTCAAAAAACACATCAATCTCCTATAGGCCAACATGCTTTTCAGATTAATTTTTTCTATCGTCGGTGGCCCAATGTTGGGGCAGAAAACATTTGCTTTTTTCTAACAAAACTTTTCTCATCGTTAGATACGTATGCTGAACAGACACTTTGTTTAAAATACACCCCTATCTCTTTTGTAGACCTACGTACTTTTGAGGCTGTCAAATAAGTGCTCTCGAGACGCAGCCACAGGGAGGATGTGACTCTTAAATAGTTTGAGTCATTTAAAATCATAAATGACTCTTAAATAGTTTAGTTTATTAAATATAGGCGACAACTTCTTAAGAATAAAAAATGACTCTTAAATAGTTTAGTTCATTAAATATAGGTGACAATTTTTTAAGAATAATAAATGACATCCTAACATTCTAAAAACTCGAACAATTATTAACAGAAAGAAGGCTGGCTGCAAGGCTCAGGTCAGTCCACACGCCGAGTCACGCAACAAGCGACTCAACTTCTGCAGTGGCGTGGAGATAGAAGAATTGCTCCAGTAGCACCACCACCTAATGCAGACCCAGCCAGTCGAGGGTGCAGGTCAGGGCACGGGGTCAGGGAACCCAAGCGGGCCTACCAGCACACCTACAAAACAGGGTTATGCCTTCAGCCTGAGCACGAGTGCTACTGTTGCGACCGTCAGCCCAAAGCTTTGGCGACGCAGAGCACTG
Source organism: Platorchestia sp. MABIK (assembly GCA_014220935.1). Taxonomy (NCBI): domain Eukaryota; kingdom Metazoa; phylum Arthropoda; class Malacostraca; order Amphipoda; family Talitridae; genus Platorchestia; species Platorchestia sp. MABIK. Next base: position 5,969 of record JACJUY010003329.1, on the reverse strand, counting down.
AGCGAAATTACACGAAAAGAGACTTAGTTTTACTGCTAATTATTAATTTTTCACCCTAAGCATTTACATGAACGATGGGCAGTGAGGAATACTAACAGCATTAAGCCCATAAATAAATAAACTTAGCATTTTCACACAATAAACACATTTGACAATGTACGGTAATTTTCCTGCCGGTCAATACACAAGAACGACAAGCAAGGTGAATATAACATACCGATAGCTCACGGAAATAAATCGTGTTAGATTTGAACTACGAGAAACGCAGTCACGCATGCCAAGGCTCTCTGGTTCAAGGATGATTAGGCGATGTTGCCAGGCCAGGAATACAAAAATAAGCTAACACGGCACAGAAAAGAATAAAAATAAACGATATAGAAAGGCGGACTGGCGAAGTTCCTTTACAGAGGCTCTGCTAGTTTTTTGTCGTTGATGTTGGAATGTAGGTATGATTTGTGAATGATTTACGTGGTGGTTACCTGCATTGGAGCATCGCTCCCATCACGTCTGATTCTCACACCATATCCAACTGCAGATTTCTGCCGTAGAATACGCGATTCCTTTTAGCAGCAAGCTACCTCACTATCTCTTGAGGAGCGAATTGTGAACCGTGTTACAATTCCCATACCATAGCCAATAGCTGGGGATTTCTGCCCTAGAGTGCGTAATTCCTTTTAGCTGCAAGCTACCTCACTATCTCTTGAAGAGCGAATTCTGAATCGTGTTACAATTTCTAATTTCCCGATGGAGTGTTTTTTGACTTGGGAAATTAATTCGCCCCTGGAGGTAGCGTTAAGGTTTGCTCGCTCAAATAGAACATGCTAATAAATGCAAATGAATAAGAGCGAAGTGCCTGGGGGCTGAAGCTAAGCTTTTCAATGCATCGAAATAAGTTATTGTCCCTGCGGAATATAGTTCTACATTACCATGAACTCAAGAATGTCTGTAATTTTCGCTTCATTTTCACATATAAAATGTGTTCTCCACGAAACATTTGAGTATGCGCAGTATATTGCTGACAATTTGATAAATGCAGCAATCTAAGTACTTAAAAATACTCTACAATTATGTTTCAAGTACATAGAAAATTCAAAACTTTTGATGGAATAGCCATTTCGACTTCTTGATACTCGAAGCCTAGATTTCTATATGGAGGAATTTTCAAACAATATACATTTCATCGGCAAAATATAGGTCTAAGTTCTTTTACATCGGCATGGTCACTGCGTGGTATAATTTCAGGCTAAAATCCCCAAGTGAAAACTTTCTTTAAATCAAAACGACCCGTAGTGAAACCAAGTGAACTTTAAAGAACATACACACGCCAGCTCTACCGCTACGACGATATTAATTGCTTGAAGAATTTAGTCCCAGATCATGCAATCTTCATGCCGAATGCTGAACGTTTAGCTCTTGCAAGCAAATTGCATTATGTACACAGGTTTGCATAGGTAAGAGATAGACACTTTTAAAGTTTCTATTATGTACCTTTTCTTTCGCAGGTAAAGTCCCCGAAAGTGAAAAAAATACATAATGATAAAAGAATGTAAAAATTCATTTTTGACAAACGAGAAACAAAGTAAATTGAAATATACTTCTCTTCAACAGTCCAATGCTATAGGCTCGCTTAATGTTATTGAGACGCAAGTTAGCATAGCCTATGCCAACAATTTGGTTAATTTTCCTTTGTGAACCATAAAAAAGTCAACATTTTACCGCAGGACAGTTTTTTCAATCTTCTAAATGGAAATAAGAAGAAACCAACTCCAGTTTGTTCATCTCTTATCCAAACTCCTCGTGAATACGAGAAATAAATTAGACTGCTTCAAATAAAACTCAGACTAAAGTTCTAACGTGAAACATTGTGAGTGTTCTTCCAGCGTATTTGAAATCTGTTGCTAGAAATTTCGACTTCGTCCGCCGAACTCGGCGCACAAAACCAGAGCTGCCCGTCCTGAAGGTTAGCATGTTCGGTCAAATCGAGCGTTCTTTGAGTGGTCGGAAGCCAAGTCTTTCCCTTCCAAAGGAATACGGGAGAAAGACCGTCCCTTGTTTTTGCCTTCTCCAGAGAAAAATTCAGAATTTTAGATCCGTTGATCCATGCAGGGATGTATTGAGTCAACTTTGGCACTCGTTCTTTTAAACGAAGGAGACCCATCAAGGGCCTATTCTTTTCACTATTCTCTGTGCCCGCATGGAGTCGCAAAGCTTGGCTTTGATCTTGAAATATTTTCGAGTGACTCTTTATTTTTCAGACAATGTACCATACATCGGTTCAGGTTTTCACAGAATGCAGGATTTTTCTATGAAAAGAATAGAATCTGATGTTCTGTAGAAATCGGAAACTGATATTTTGTTCAAAGTGAAGTCGATAAACTTCAAGCTTTAACAATAAATATTCGGTAACGAATCCCTTAAAGGTTTGAATTTTATTTAATGAATGCTTTTACTTGGGCATCACAAATCTCAAATTACTTTTAATGTGAGAAAATGCGGCTCTTGTTTGGGTGTTTGATTGGGTTAGATAAATTTCATTGCTTTAGGATATTGAAGAGCAGCTGCAAAGTTTCTGGTTTTGAGAACCTGATGCCTATTCTTAGTGGCAGATTTTATGTAGTTAGAAGACGGAAAACCAATGCACCTTAACACTAATTTGCGCATGAAAATTTGTTCGTGAAATAATTGCTGAAAAATTTGCATTTGTTTTTTAAAAGATGGCTAATTTTCCTCATCCATCACAAGTAAATCTAACAAATAAAATTTGATTCATCGGAAGTAAAAATGAAAAGGAATCGATGAGAATAAAAAGTTTAAGAAAAAAGTACGCACATGAGAGTTTGAGCTAACAGTTGACTTCAAGTGTGCGGAGAAAATTCAAATAAATAAAACGAAATTCAAGACCGACACGGGACATATACGTATGCTTGATTCCAGTCTTAACTTGAAAAGTCGTTCTCATAACATCGTTAGTTTGGCGTTTCTTTATCCCCTTTTCTTATAACTTAAACCATTTATTTCTTTATCTTCATTTTTCTTTGTCGGAAATAATTATGGCGTATTATATCACAAAACATTGCGTACTCATTAATTGCACAGAATTTGTAGTTGTTAAAATCAATTCATTTACGTCTTTCAGATTAAATTCGTATCAAAAGTATCTGATGTTGTTTAAATGTTTTAATATTCTCAACAAACACGAATAATTAAATCATTAACCGGCTTTACCAGTTTTAATCATTGCACGCTTCTCAAATGTTAAATCGTTTAAATGTTTTCATCACACATTTACGTCTAATCAACAACCTTCAGTCATCGCAATACCACGCATTCTTATTCTCATCTAGAACTGTAGGGAAAACATAAACCATGTGGATTAATTATTTAATTCCAAGTGATAAAAATAGTCAAAGCACGTAATTGACAAAACATATCATCATTGCTTGTCATGCTTCGTTCTTAGCTAAAAATTTCTAATGATATCTTTTGATGAGAATGTTTCATCCAGCGGTGTACTCATATTGCAGCACCCAGAATTTCAAAACCAACCCTAATTAAATTCGCAGTTCCCATCTGCTTATACTTTGAGGTAATAACAAATATATAATAAACGTAATGATAACATAATAATAGAAAATATGACGGTACAGTCAGAAGGGGTTGGAGAAAGTGAAAGGGAAAATTTATTCATGAAAAAACTCAAATAGAAAATTATCAACGCAAGGAAAAATTTGAAAAAAATTAATGTGTGTTCATGACACGGCCATTCGTTGCAGATTCTGTAAAAATGATTGTCGAGAATTGCGAGTGATTTAAAGCTTTCCTGGGAAATTCTTGAAGGGTCTAATTTTCACGAGAAGCTCCTCACAATCTGCACACGAAAGCTCGAAAACTACTGTGCTAGAGCTGTAATTTTATAATTGAGAAACTGACAATGCAATACTAAAACTCATTACATCAAAACTGGTTCATGTATGAAAACAAATAGAAAAATTCATCCGGATTGATTTGTTTTTTCTGTATTTTACAAAAAAAAGTTCTCATAGTGAAGCCTTATTCGATTTAGAATAAAGAATTAAAACTGAAAAATTGTTCGTAGTTCGAATACGCGCCGAGTAAAGTTAGATGATAAAGAGGACAGATTAGACTCTGGAACTAAACTGTTAATTAATGGTCAGTGCAGTTTTGACGTATAATTACAGTAAGTACTTGATTGACATAGGGGATGGTTTCCTAATGTAGTCGAATATGTACGAGGAATAGGATTTCTATGCTGCTCAACATCAACGCATCTCCTCCACATTGGCAAATCGATTCATGTATCTCTTAGGGTTTAATTTTTAATTACCTTCATGTCGCTAAGTCAGCTGATTTAGTCCCTTGGTTTTGTTGCAAGTGAAATTGACTGCGAGTCTTTGATGTTAGCGAACTACAGGGGGTGTCCTTAAAATATGTACTCCACTCTTGACCTACGGTTACTCATGTATTTTTATTTTTGTTTCGGGGGCAACTAAGCTTTTTTGGGACATTTAGATTTTCTAGATATAATGTTCTTTCTTTATTTAGCATCTATGTCAACAGACACCAACAACACAATAAAATACACGAGTACTAGGCAGTTAAAGAGTGAGTACAATTTTATGGGGGGCACCCCATATTTTGTTAGCTTTACTGCAGAGGATGGTTGATGGTTGCTGTAAACCCGTGTTACTGATTATGCTTGCAAAAATTTTTTCGGCCTTTTGAAGGAACTGCCCACATTTGTAATAATTTTTGCAAATATTCCACCCTGATTCCTAATTGATGGCGCCAATTGATATTTTTGATGGTACTTTCTTTGTCGTAATAATCATGTTCTCTAATGTCACTTCAATACAAAATACTTAATGAATGATATTAATAAATTCCAATCAAATTCCTTTTGTCTTGTTTAGCAAACGGCTGATGATTCCATTAAGTGAACTGTCTTATTTTAGAGACAAAACATGATACTTACTGGTTATTGAAATGCTTTGAATTAATCGTAATTGCAAAAATGATGTGATTACAAAATAAATTTTTTTTTTAAATAAAGCACGAAACATCTAACTCGGTAGAAACGGTTGAAAATATTCGAATCTAGTGTATATTTAAATTTTAACTATGCGATTTTCTTAACTCTTTTCCGAGTGCTTTATTAGCATTTGAATCCTCAAAATTAATTATCTTGCAAGAATTTTCTCCAGACATTATTTGCTCATCGCTGAATCTCATCGCTCGGGAATTTCGAGTTTATTTTCTATGAAGTTCAGCAACAACCTCATGATACGACCCTCATTCCCTGTTGACGAGCACCGAATTGAGCGTCAATTCTCAATTCCCGAGTTAAATATTATTTTGAGTTTAATGATTATTACGTGTAAATGGGACATTTGATTGGCACATTTTAATGCTTTTATTTCAAGAAAATGTTAGAAAAAATTATTTTAAACACGATTACTTTTTTTGACTTATCAAGATAAATTTTGATCCCCGATTCAAATGAGGCGGTATGGTTTCGCATGAATTTTCGCAGGATTAAACATAAGTATGTTCATTCTTTATAAATCTATTTAAAGTATGGAATTTTGAAGAGCTTGGGTTTGACTGGACTTCGATCAGATTTGAAATTCAGCTAGATAAAATCAACAAATTTGAGAAAATATATCGATGAATAAAAGAGTAGATGCCGAGATCAGACAAGATATCATGCGAATTAGTTATTCAGTGCCGACGTTTAAAGAAAACGTTGAACCTTTCAAGAGATTAGCAGGGCTCAGCAACACTGAAATGTTACACAACAGAAATCTCGCTTGTGAAATATTGATGAACTGAAAAGTCTTTCGCAGAGCCGAAATACAACGCAAACATTTTTTGATAAAATGGTGGCCAAGAGTTAACCTGGTTACAGGCATCTGTGAAAAATTATTGAAACTTATTGAAATAAGGTTTGA
>JACJUY010003328.1:62652-78396 GCA_014220935.1 Platorchestia sp. MABIK | reverse complement strand
TTTCTATTGGCCAGTCGAATTAGCGAATGTGCGCGGCTGTCCCCGTAGAAGTGACTTTACCTCCTTTAGTCTACCATGATTCAGACTCAGAGCCTCAGTGAGATAGTGGAGGCTGCCTCATTCATCTTCGCCGTGAAATTTGAAACACTCTGCATCGTCGAAAACACGAGTTAAAACGACGTTCGTATTGTTTAGGGTAACTTTTTCTGTACAAAGTGGCAAGAAAATCTTACATTAACGCTCATATTATTGTTTGGTTTCATAGATTGTTCGCATCATTGAATTGAAAAAAAAAAAAAATTTAAATGTTGGACTCGTAAATAATTATTCATGTAAAAATATTCATACTGAGCTCAGCCGACACACAGCAGTTTCTTTGAAGGAGATATTTAGAAAATACCCTAAAAAACTTCATGTCGATTGAATTCGTCTGCAACACGTTATAACGTAACTTGAATACGCAACAAAATTAGGTAGAAAAAATAGTGTATAGAACATTCAAAAACATCAATTCACAGCGAAATGAACGAAAATGGGTTATCACATATTTGTGTTATGATTACCGTCCTTATTTAAAGGATTATGCTACTGAGAAATAATAATAATAACTCATTTAACGACAGCTTCGGTCATAAACTATTTAGCTGTCGTTTTGGCCTTCAGGCCAAAGTTAAACCGATCAATTTAACAGTTTATCATTACAGGTAATTCAATTGCAAAAACAAAGTTACTGGGACATTTAAAGTAAGTCGTAAGCAGCGTTTCGTTGCGTTAACCGTTAGCTCGGGACCTCACATTTGCCCCCTGGGAGCGCTAGTTCCCATAGATACAATAGTTGTATCCCCCTGAGGGGCGTGAAACAGCGACAGCTATGTAAATGTCGTTAGGACTATGCTTCATAGACTTTTATGTCCATAAATTATCAAAAACAAATATTTATCTCTCATAGCATAGTAGTAGTTCTATGACATAGAATGTACGAAGAGTGCATTGCTTCACGGTCTTTAAAGTTTAATTTTATCATTTAGTTTTAAATTCAGACAAAAAAATATATTCCAGAAATTACATTTCTATAGGCCATTTGTCAAATTTTCAAGTCTTTGTTCATTTGGGTGAGTTTATTTCTAGTGCCCCACTTATAGGCACTATCATTCATTGAATGCTGTAACATTATCGGACAGTAGAATAAAATCCTGTTCGAGCGCCATTCGGTAAGATTTCTCTTGTGAAATCAGGCAATACTTACGTTGATAAGGAATTGGTTAGCAGCAATCGGGGTTTCACATGTACCGGGTGTCCAACAAAAATGTCCCTGACTTTTCAATTTATTATATCTCCTCTTTAAATTAACATATTTGAATTGCCTTTTTTCACAATGTAGCAAATTTTGTTTTCTTTTTGAAATTTTCAAGATTTTGAAAATCGTTTAACCACTTTACAGTGATCGATTTACTGAAAGGGGTAGAAAAACTAATTAGTCAAATGACAAGTTTTAAAAACACTGATGTTTTTCATTTCTCGATACTTGCTGTTAAAAATAATTTCAAAACGACGTATACTACATACCACAATGCATTTAAACCCTCGGAGAGATTTCACGTGTTTCCAATAAGTGTTTCAAAACTGAAAAAATCCGCAAAACGCTTCCTTCAATGGTGGCTAGAAGTAATACTTGCTTTGAGTGAAATGGAGTGTATGTCAGATTAGAATAGATTATTAGTTAGTTTAAGCCTCCCTATCCGCAACAAAGTCGATCCAAAGAGAGGAAGGAAGAAGGCACCATTTAGTATGGAGTTAAGGGAACGCGGAATCAAAAGGGCATACGCAGAAAGGGCATAGAAACAGTAAGACAAGAAAGAAGTTCGTGAAACAAGATCAAAGTTGAAGAAGAAAGTAGTAGGTGCTGAAAAAACAGGACAGCAGTGAACCGAAAAAAGATGGTTAACATAATAAAATACATTTTATTTCAACAAAATGAAGGCCCACCTAACTCTCAGCTCAGGCCCTCACATTGTCCCCCTGGGAGTGCTAATTCCCATAGATACAATATTTGTATCCCCCTGAGGGGTGGAGTGTATGTCAAAGGATACTAAATTCCCTTTTTTAAACGTTATTTAAGGGAATGATTTGTTATTCTTTTAAATTGTTCATCAAAAGTGGTTATTAAACGATTTCAAAAACTTAAATTATTCGAAAAGGAAACAAAATTTACTACATCGTGAAAAAAAGACCATTCAAATATGTTAATTTAAAGCGGAGATGTAATCAACCAAAAAGGTGGAGACATTTCTGTGGGACATCCGGTATATCACCTATCCAGGTACAGTTTGAGATGTACGAATTAAGGGTTTATCGCTAAATTAAATTTATAGAAATAAGTAATATCCATTGACCTCACTCTATACTTGACCTCACTCTATAGTACTAGCTAGTGGTAGATCTCATGCGTTAGTATGGTAGACCTTTTACTAAAGCAGCACCAATTTTGGCGTTTATAATTTGGTAGAGGGAAATAAAAACCTCAACTATCATTTTCAAAATTTCCAAAAGGAGCGGAGGCCATTTAAGCAAGACGAACAATGGACAACTAAAAAGATATAAGGTATTGGCACAATTAAGCTGGGTGTCGGTTTCGCGGGCGTGGGACGATGGCCTCCTATGAATTGATCTAATTACAAAGGTATGCCGGAATATAAGTCTCACATTTCAGGAAGGCCCCATCATAAACGATGACACGCTTTAACGACCTATTATGTAAAATTTAAACTTTAAAAAAATAGATAACTGTCATTGACAATAACTCACACACAAAGAACCGCATATTAAAAAATTTCAAATTAAAATTAAATGAAATGAAAGTGATTTAAAACTCATTTCATCTCAGGTATCACATCAATTTGCCTTAAGATTACCAAAGCTTATTAACCTGCCTATGACACGTGAGACATCAGGTCTCACTGGCTCTAGTCAATTGAGGACTAGCCCTCAACTTCCCAATATAATCATGTGGTATGAATTATTGTTTTTAGTATAATTGTTTTATCACAAAATGTTATAAGCTATTTTGCATCACACAATTCATAGACCAGGGCTGCTTTTACCAGGGAATGTTATAAGCTATTTTACATCACACAATTTATAGACCAGCGTTGCGTTTCAGGTACAGAAAACTTATCTCGATTGGCCACAAAATTCAGAGAAAGCTAACTCATAACTGACAAAAGTTAGTTTAAGCCTCCCTAACCACAACATGCGTAAAAAAGTGGGGAGTGATGAAGGAACCATTTAGTTTTAACACAGAACAAGAGTTTGTACCTGTAAATCGCGTACTTAGTCCCTTTCTGTAAGAAAAACAAGAGCACAATTTAGAACGGAGATCCTTAAAGTGATGCGTGCTGATGGAACACTGTAACTACAGTAAGGCATTGATTAGTGTGAGCAAAACATGTATTACTGTAAGAAAAACATGAGCACAATTCAGAACTGAGGTCTTCAAAGTGGTGCGTGCTGATGGAACGCAGCAACTTCACCGAGGGATTGATTAATGCTCTGATTAGTGGAAGTCTAAGTAGGCTTAGGGAAGCAAAAAGAGGGAAGTACATACTGATAACAGCTGTTTGAACTTCAACTTTCATAATCAGACTTAGAACAAATTAGAATGAAACACATAAAGTGCAACGAGGAATAAGATTATCGTTACAGCTATTGATTTGTAGAATTTTCAAGCCAAGGAGTTGTGACAAAGTTCCCACATGGATGAGAGTGAAATAATTTGAAGGGGGGATCTAATGTTAGATCGGTTTCGAGAACCCTGCTTTGCAGTAACAAGCCACTACTCGTAAGCAGTATGACCCATCATAGCATGGGATGTTGTTAAGGCACTACAGCTGAGTTGAACAAAAACGTACTTTGAAATAATTACATTACCGCCTTACAAAAACGTAAGGCGTTACCTACTCGCTGACCCACGAAGGCACTTTAGGACGACACAAATCAACACCAAGTCAATATCACATCTCCGGTCGTTGAGGCACATTGCATGCTAAAGGCACAAGAGAAGTTAGGTCAATATATCACGTCCAAGTAAATGGAACTAGCCGTTTAAAAAGCAATGACTGACATCATTTGTAACCCAAGAAATTTCTCAATGAATGAGTTGCATGTTAGTTTAATCATTCATCACCACACGCAAAGGAGTTTTCAGTGGAGGGAAAGAAAGTTAGATTTTCAAGTTATTTAGGTGTTCTAAAAGAAAAATAGGAAGACATCATTTCGTACGGAGTTGAGGGACTAAGATATTTCCATACACAATACATTGTTCATTGGGAAGAACCCCATAACTCAAAATTTTGGAAAATTGACTTATCCATACTGTTAAAACTCGCCATTTCGTTTTACATTTTTGGTAAAATCGTCTCATAAGTGTAACTTCAAAATTGACCGAGAGAAAGGATTTCTTTTTTCGATCAAAACTAATTCCGTTAAGCAGTTTTTTAAAATCACTTCTGAAAAATTAAGAATTTCGACTTGTGACGTCGTTCTTCATAATGAGCGACATGTTCCCACACAAGATTTTTGCGTACATTAGGTTGGCTAAGTTAGCTCCAGCCTTTCTAAGCACAAAAAAGTGAGCCAAAGAGAGGAAAAGAAGGCGCCATTCAGTATGGAGCTCAGGGAATAAAGTATCTATGCACAAGGTGTATTTCCACAAAAGATCCTCAGCGCATACGAGCAATAAGTTGGCAATGATGCTTATAGTACAAGAAAAAGTCAAGGCTGAAAGTCGTAGTTGCTATTAACAGCAACGAAAACAAAGAAGATAGCCCGTAACAAAATAAAAACATGTTCTATAAATGAAGTAGGAGCTATAGACAGCAATGAACTCATCAGTAGATGGCCCAAAACAAAAACCTGTTCTACTTCAACAAGAGAAAGGCTTGTCTAACCTTCAGTTTGGGACCTCGCATCTTGCCAGAGGGAGCGAACATTCCCATGGGAACGAAAGATGTTTCCACTCACACTTTTCAAAGTACGTACAAGAGTCAAGAAAATCATCACGACCGACAATTCATTTACCAGTAAATTCTTCCTTAAAATATACCGAGAGGAATGATCAACAAGAGGGCCTACCAAATTACATATCACAATGGGTTTTGACTACCTACTAGAGCATAGCTTCTGGATCACAATACATAAGAATAATTCATGAATTGTGTAGGTAGAATTTAAAATCTGTTAGAATAACTTATTAACTAAGAATAATTAAATTCTTTTCAAGTATAATTTCTATGCTCTGTAGGTATAATTTGTAAGCTCTGTAACAATTCATGATCTCTGCAAGTAACGAAGAACATCAACAGTGACGAATACAGTTCAAGGTTAGCATGGAATTCAAAAGATTTCTCAACCACACTGGCTTGGTGGTACACATTGTAGCATGTATCTGGACTATCAAAGTTTCAAGCACACAAATGAAGGCAAATACCACACCCAGAGAAAAACGGAACTTGTTAAAATGGCCAAGAGCTGGAGAACTGCTTCCTTTACTTTTTGCAGAAGAAGAAACTAAATTGTCGGTCTTAAAGCCAACAGGTAAGTAGCTAATCGCCATGACCGCAACGTTAAGAAATACAGCGACGTAGAAAATGGTTGATTATAAATTAGTTTCAGCTTCACTTATCACAACCAAGACGTTCAAAAAGAGGAAGGATGAAGGGAGGAGCTAAGGGAACGTGGAATCTTTGCACAAGAGACGTTCCCGAACAGGATCCCGTAAGCATATAAACAATGAGTTAAGAAGGAAGGTTGTGAAACAGGATAAAAGTTGAAGAAGAGAGTCAGAGGTGCTGAAACACAGGACAGCAGTGAATCAAAAAAAAGATGGTTCTTAACAAAACAAAACAATTATTTCAACAACAAAAGGCCTACACAATATTTAGCTCGGGACCTCATATATTCCCAGCTATGTACAAAATAGTGTTCGTGCAGTGCAAACAAAAATTAAGTTTAAATTAGCAGAACACAAAACACAAACTTGCTCTACAACAAGTCTCTCGTTAGATGGTGCGATTAAACTTGAAAATTCCAGCTGAGAAAGAAAATCATTTTTCCTAAGATGAACACGAGGCTAACTTTACAGTATAAAAATAATTCTCGGATTTATACTTAGGGAGAATAAAGATTTTCCAGAGTCATAGATGTTATTTACAAATTTTTGTGCGTTATTGCAATCGAAGAAACAACAAATCCATATTGTTATGCATTGTCACAGGCTAGCAAGATTCATTTTTAGACTTGTACTTAGCAGAATAGAGATTTTATAGCATCGTACTGGTTATCTATAAATATTGAACGCTGCATCTCGTGCACAAACAACTGGATTAGATCATACGTTAGTTTAAGTCTCCCTAAACGCTAAAAAAAGAGCGCATCGAAGAGAGGAAGAAGGAAGGCACAACTCCACAATAAAGAGACTTGCTCCCTAGTTACCACCTTGACAGGGATGCTATCCCAGCAAATAGAGTTTACAGATCTGGACGCGAGAACAATCAAAAACAGTGCTTAACGTAAATATGAACTATGTAGGTGCATCTTAGAAGCTTTAGTTGACCAATAACAAAAACTATGTAAGTGCATCTTAAAAGCTACAGTTAAAAATTCTAACCTAAACAAGCGTGGATTATGGTAACCAAGGCAGCTCACACTAGTGGAATAAGTAATGGAGAGCATGCTTGATAACATGAGAAAAGATGCACAGAAATAAAAACGACTTATCATTTAAGCAACAACACAGCTAACTGAGGAAAGTATGGTAAGTTTACTTGGACCATAAGACAGGTACCGAATGTTACTTTTATCACAGAACGGTCAAGGCATAAAATATCAGTTTTATCTCTAGTCAATTTTGATTGACGCCCATTTCGTTTAAATATTTCGCCAGTTTCTTTCACAAAGTGTTCAGCAGCATTGTTTACAGATCTTTTCACCAGAAGTAGGACTATGGAGCTACACTTGCGCCAGAGATCAAGTGGTGCCACTATAGCGTGAGGTCTACCGTCAAACCGCCTACCCAGGTACCGTATGAGATGTACAAATAAAGTTTTTATCGCTAAATTAAATGTGTGGAAATAATAAATATCCATTAGTAACCTAACCTCACGCCATAGTACTAGCTAAAGGTAGACCTCACGCTACAGCAGCACCCCTCACGCTATAGTACTAGCTAAAGGTAGATATCACGCTATAGTGTGGTAGACCTCACGCTACAGCAGCACCAATCAAGTTTGCGTAGGGCCGCACAAGTCGTTGGTGCAGGGGTCCCCAAATTGAGATACATTTGCTTATCTGAAGAGGAACGTTTAATATTAACAAGAGAAGGGAAAAATTGGTTTACATGTTATTTATATTAACAAGAGATAGGGAAAAATATATGTTTATAGGTTATTTATTTCCTAATACTCAAGTATTTAAATATCACTGAATAATATATTATAGATACTCAGCCGTTCTGTCATAAAAAATTTGGGGTACACGCCCATCTGTCAAAATAGTGATGGGCCGCAATGTCAGAGAGGTTGGGAACCCTTGGTGTTGTGGAACAAAGGTGAACTCAATGGAGGAACTCCCTCTATTATTCACAGCGCTCTTATTTAAAATCACAAACATCGTTTTCTGGATTGATTGATTACAAGAAAGTTTTAGCCTCCCTTTACCACAACAAAGATGTTCAAAGAGAGGAAGGATAAAGGCGCCATTTAGTATGGAGTTAAGAGAAAGAGGAATTTATGCCCAAGGTGCATAAAAACAGTAAGCTAAGAAAGAAGTTCATGAAAAAAAGTAAAAGTTGAAGAAAGTAGTAGGTGCTGAAAAACAGGACAGTAGTGAACCAAAAAAACATGGTCTGTAACAAAACAAAAAACCTATTCTACTTCAACAAAAAGAAGGCCTGTCTAACCTTTAGCTTGGAACCTCATTTAATCTACATTCATTTCTCACGTCTTCATCAAGATCCGAGTAATTTAGAGCAATATAGCAAACGGAACACAAGCAAACAAAACAGCAAATGGAACAGAAGCAAACAAAACAGCAAATGGAACAGAAGCAAACAAAACAGCAAATGGAACAGGAACAAAGCAAGTGGCACATTCTCGGGTTGCTCCCAATTGCCATGCCATCAGACGCCATCACGCACACGCACCCACGAAACACATTAACAATCCTCAATTTTTACGCACAAGCTCCAGTGCGCTCATGTTTACACAAGATATCCATACGCGGCAAGCGTGGGTTACTGTCAGTTTAATATAATTTTCATCATTATAATGCACGAAATTTGTACTTCACCGTTTTCAAGTCTAATGATTTCACTTTTTCTCAGCACTTTAAATTATGCTTGTAACTATCTACTGGTTGATCCTCTTCACCTACAAACTTTTAAGCGTTTTAGTTCCACTTATTTCCGATTTAAAATAATCTTGTGTATGTGTCTTTCATCTTTGTCTTACTTGTGAATTTGTTTGCCCGCTTTTCATCAATTAATTATATTAATTACTTATCGTGCATCAATTTTATTTTTGTTCATTCAATTCGTCTTTTCCAATCATTTTCGTTTTTGATTTTTTTCCTTCATAACTTTTTTGTTTTTATTTGGAGCGTCTCCTTACTCTTCCTTATTTTTGTTTAACATCATTAATTTCTTCCAGTTTCATTTTAACGCCCGAACTTCAGCAACATTTTGTTCTTGCTTTCCCTTTACTACATCCTTTCCCTCATTTCTCCTCCAGTTAGTGCCCCGCCTTCTTCCTCAAATTCCCATCGTTTTTCTTCTTGTTCTTTTCTTTCTGTCGCATTTTCTTGTTACCTTTACGCTGCATTACCACTTCACCTTTTGGTTTCAACTCTATTGTATTCCCTTGCTTCATCTCATTGCCTGCTTCATATCTTGCTTCCTTGGGCTTTTGTTTGATTTTCTTGTTTCTTGTTTGCTTGCATTCAGGCGCACTTTCCTGCACGTTTAGTTTTGTGTCTATACTTTCATGAGGCTCAACATTCAGGATCTTCTCGAGTGTTATGTCTCCATTTTGTTCCCTTTGCTCGTCTCCATTTTGTTCCCTTTGCTCGTCTCCATTTTGTTCCCTTTGCTCGTCTCCATTTTGTTCCCTTTGCTCGTCTCCATTTTGTTCCCTTTGCTCGTCTCCATTTTGTTCCTTTAGCTCATTTCCATTTTCTTCCATGCCTCCATTTTGATTTTCATCTCCATCAATTTTAAGGTTTACTGGTAATTGTTCTTGATTCATTTCTGTTTGTTCATGGTTCATTGCCATATTTTTTTTCAATTCCACATTATCCTTATCAATATCAATTCCTTTATATTCTTGTTCTAGTTCCTCTTCTTGATGCAGTTTTTGTTCATCAACTGCCTCCTTCACGCACGAGTTGAAAACCTCTTCTACTCCATTTGCATGAATACTCTCATGATTTTCTTCAGTAATTTCATTCACGCTCACCCCATTCCCAATATTCAACACCTGCTCACTAGAATCACTGCTCAATGTTGCGCCGAGTGCTGGATCATGCTCACTAGAATCACTGCTCAATGTTGCGCCGGGTGCTGGATCATGCTCACTAGAATCACTGCTCAATGTTGCGCCGGGTGCTGGATCATGCTCACTAGAATCATTGCTCAATGTTACACTGGGTGCTGGATCATGCTCACTAGAATCACTGCTCAATGTTATGCCGGGTGCTGGATCATGCTCACTAGAAACACTGCACGATGTTGCTGGATCACGAACATCAGCACAACCCTCCTCCAACTCTTCACGAGCATCAAACCATTCTTCAAGGGCATCTTCGCACACACTCCAGTTTGACCTGCGATTTGATGACTCGTCCGTCACGTGCTCCTCATCACATTTGGTGATGAATGTGCCATTGTCGTTCAAAAAGTAGATATAACCCTCTGTTACTTGCTCCAGGCCTCCGTCACACTTGGAGATGTACTTTAGGTCTCCGTTCTTGATAAGGATCAATTTTTTATTGTAATAAACTTCCACTAAATCCCCTTTACGCTCAAATCTCACTTCTAAGTCTTTAGCAACTTCTTCTGTAATAGATGAGAAATCTCCACAATGCCATTCTTCATTTGAAACTGAAAAACTTGACATTTTCTTTTCAAAGTGCCTTTGGCCGGCTTTGAAGACCTTGAAAAATATTCTCCCAGAATTGGTTTTCATCATCAATCTAATTTGCTTCACAAAAGGAACGAGAGACTTTGGAATGATCGACTTCAATACCCGAGCATCAAAGGCCTTGCTTTCTGTAGTCGAGACCTTTGTGCTGAAAATGTCCTTCATGTGGATTTTGTGGCCCACTTTGCCAGCAGTTTTAGCAGCAAGGCCATCAAGAAGTAGTCCCCCAGCAGCATCACACCATTTGCCAGGGTTGGCAGGATCTGCAAAGGGCTCTAACGCCCCATACGGCCGGAACTCATCATTGATGGCTGAATCGGCGGCCGTTATCGCGGAATCAATAGCCACACCAGCGCCAATGCCTCCAGCAACCGCACCAAAAGGACCTGCAGCCACAAACCCGCCAACTCCACCTCCAATGACTGCTGCAGTGTGAGACGCGGCCTTCATGGAAGTATCACCACTCTCCATGTCCCCTAAGGCATAATGAAGTGTCCCCTTTAGGTGACCAATGACCGGTATTCCATTCACCACAGACTCAACAAAGCCACCAAATTCCTTTTGCGTGTTTAGCGCAGCATCGTGATCCCCAGATAAAGCCTCCATGGCTGACCGGACTTGTGACACAAGGGGGCATTGTTTCGAGAAGTTGACCTGGGTCTGCACAGCACCTTCTGTGTCATCGCACACCCACTGGACAAAAGATTTTGCTTGGGAGAAGAGTGGAATTCCGTCCATTCTTCCTGAAAAATAAATAACATTTACCATGAAAATGTAAGGCCAAAACTAAAACTGTGGCCATTCCCGTCAGAAAAGGGTATCTGAGAACCAAACTTTTTTACCAACAAAATGTGCAAAAAATTAGAAATACCTGTTTGCATAGAAATGCCATGCATACAAAATAATCGAAATGGACTTTAAAATACACTGAAAAAACTAGGAAGCATCAACAAACTTCTCAGTTACATATATTATACTTCACTATAGCATTATTAGTTCTTCTGTCTAAACACAGTTCTTAATTGAAAAATTTTCCTACTTTGATTTTTTACTAAATTTTTCAAAAGATCAAATTTACAGCACAAGTGCTAAAAATATCATAACAAAAGTAATTTATATTTATTGAGAATAATATGAAATATTTCCATGATTTCATTTATCAACCCTACACTTCCCACAAGATAATACAATTTGTAATGAACTATAACCTGGGGAGGAGCAAATTAGACTTTGTGGTAAATTTGTTCCCTTATGTGTTCTTTGCCAGGTGGCAGTGTCTTGCTCATTCTAATGTTAGTGATAACCTGATGCTAGTGCTAGTCTGATGATGGTAATGTAAGCATGAAAATGCTGACTTTAAAGTATTAAAGCCATAGCTATCTTAATTTCAATACTAAAAAACAAAAAAAAGTAGAAGATCAAGCATTATTATTTTCTAAAATAAATAAAAAGTACAATAGATTAGATGTTAATCTGAGGCTTCCTAACTGCAACAAAGGCATCCCAAAGAGAGGAAGGCACCATTTAGTATAGAGTTAAGGGAATTTGGAGCGCATACACAAGGTGCACAGAAACAGTAAAGTTGAAAAAGAAGTTCATGGAACAGGATAAAAAATGAAGAAGAAGAAAGTGGCAGATGCTGAAAAATAGGGCAACAGTAAAGCCAGAAAAGATAATTCATAACCACAAAAAAAAAACATTCTGTTTCAACAAAAGAAAATCCCACCAAACTGTCAGCTTGGACCTCACATATTCCCTTTGGAAGTGCTAATTGCCATAGATGCAATAGTTGTATCCCTCTGAGAGAAATAAAAAGTTTTAACAGCCAAACCTTACCAGTTCAAACTGCACACTAAAAAAAAGAGACTGTTGCAAGTCCTGCAGATCACACAAGTGGAGTGGCAGGACACAAAAGGGGAGAAGCCGTAGGTGTGGTAGAATCATCAGCACACATCCCAAAAGACACGCTTAGTAACCTGTCAAAATAAAAACTTTAAAAATATACATCTTCACAAAGAATGAGCACTCATTCTGGTCCACTTATTTACAAAATTTGGCTCATAAGTTATTGGACTTTACACAAACAAAAAGTTATAAGGTTATCTTAAATTTTACAAAGTTTTAAGAATAAAAAAGTTACAAAGAATAAGATCAAACATGCAACAGGTCTTTAAAAATATACTTGTAACAAAAACATTCAACTTAATCCAAGAAACAATCAATTCACTTTAAGATAAATTTGTCAAAATATAACAAAGTATCAACATAAGAGATGCTAAACTTGAGTATAAACTGAAGCATTCGCAATCCATGATCTTAAGTACACAAAATAGAAAATTATCTAACTGATAATCATTTGTAAAGGAACTAAAAGCTTTATCCAACTATCACATCCCTGATACTAATGGCAACTGGTTTATATTCTGAAATATAAAAATGCATGCCAAAAAGCAATGCTTCTTCAAGTTTTATTTCACCTCATTAAAAGTGTGCATCTACATACTAAAAGGGTCTCTTTTATGGGAAAAAAATCAAACATCTAATAAATTATTCATAAAATATCCTCACCTGCCACTTCAACAAACTCTTTAATAAGCATAAGTATAAAGTCATTTACTGTCTGGTTTAAAATATATTAACATGGACAAGTTTCAAAAGACACGTTTAACTCTACCAACCAAAAATGTTTCAGGCAACTCTGAGGAAGAATTATGTATTGCAATTAGATCATTGAAATTAATAAAAAACACAATTGTTTCCACAATATTAAAATAAAAATCCCAGACAAAGTTATCAGATTTGACAGTTGAATTATTTCTGTCAAAATCAACTTTTAGGTAAACAATCAGGCATGTCATATTAGTCCAGAAAATATCATTTATTTTCCTATTGGCTCATATCTTAAGATTAGTTTTTGCTTCCACTGTGTAGCCAGAATGTTTCACAGAACAGCAAAAAAAAAAAAAGATCACAAAAATGCTATCAACCACAGGATGTTTGTAAAAGGCTCATGCTACTGAGAGTAATAACTTATTAGATTACTTTTCTGAATTTTGACTAAAACTGCTGAAAATTTTTTTTAGCCATTGTCAAGAAGTTCATTTCAAAATCTCAACAAGAAGCTTTAAAATACCATCCTTTCATCAGCTAAAATTTTCCACTTATGCAGACAACAATTATTTGGTTGTATGAGGAGTTACTATTCCAATTCAATAATCAAATAAATCTGCTACAGCTCATGGTGTTACGTAATACACAGGCAGAAAGTGCCATAAACATAGCTGTATAAAAGCAATTTGGCAATACAGGCAAGCAATAAACATACAAAAGACATCTCAATAGCAGGAAATAATACAACAATACCAGCAAAAAAACAAGGTACATGGAGTTAAGGGGACCGTCCGGGTCGAATTTGGACAGTGGTAGGTTTTTGGTTTTATACCCTCATCTTATAGAGAATTTTCTTGCGCATCCAACGGTATAATTTGCTCTTAAGTCCGTACATTAGTTTGTTTCCTAAACGGAGTAGAAGATGCAAAGTAACGTGACCTTGACTTGCCAGTGTATGAGTGATTTCCCCCTCTCCTCCCTAATTACGAATCAGTTTTGGGCGTTCCTCAACGTGAATAGCAAGAGAGTTCATTCATGACCTTGCTTGAAATGCCTTAGTATTCAAACAAAACATTCTAACTCTCAGTGTTAACTATGATGATGTAACTGAGTGTTTGTTTTGAGTCCAGCTGCTCTGAGTAATCAGCTAATTAGCTGCTGTGTAAACATATAATTGCCTCCCGCAGTTTTGAAGGTACAAGAATGGCAAATATTTCATTCAAAAGGGCTCAAAAAGAGCTACTAAGCAAAAGAGTTGAAAAAAAAATTTTTGGTAATCAAGAAAATATTTTTTTTCAAAAGACTGGTGTTTTGAAATATGCATTCTCTGTTTTTAGAAATGGATCCTTTCCCACAGTTTTGAA
Organism: Platorchestia sp. MABIK; assembly: GCA_014220935.1. Lineage (NCBI taxonomy): Eukaryota > Metazoa > Arthropoda > Malacostraca > Amphipoda > Talitridae > Platorchestia > Platorchestia sp. MABIK. The sequence goes on along the minus strand of JACJUY010003328.1, from coordinate 64,232 downwards.
GGTACACGAATGGCTAATATACCAATCAACAGAGCTTGGAAAGATCTACATTAGCTGTAAAATTTATATAAAAAAAATTATTAGTTCAGAAATAAAACAAAAAAAAGAAAATTATATAAATGGCTCTCCTGAAAACTTGAATTTTTGATCTTTGAAGAGGCCCTTCTCCCACAGTTTTGAAGGGACAGGAATGGCAAACATATCAATCGATAGCGATTGAAACATCCTAGAGAGGCGGTGGTACAGTTTTTTGAATTTCAAATCATGTTGAAAATTATAACCAGTTCAATTTGAAAAATGAAAAAAATTGTAGATTTTTGGGAAATAATTTCTCATAATTCAAAAAATCAAATTTTCGAAAAACCTTACAAACGGATCTCAAGACAAGACAATTAGCTACGTAGAAAACCTTTATCCAGTTCTGTAACTTTAAAATTGAAGGTGATGGACACTTTTCCGCAACACCCACATTTTCCGTTTAAAAAAAAAAAAAAGTTTGAGTTTACTAGAAATCACATGAGTTCAAAAAGAAAGGTCGCATCATTTAACACCTAATGTGAAAATCTTAGAAAAATCCGTCGAGAACCGACGGACTTACTGTCTCCCCCAGACCGTCCCCTCAAGGGTAGGTAAAGGTAGTGAGCATAAGCTAGGTGAGTCACCGTGAGTGAGCATCTGAGATTAGCCCAAGCATATAGGAGGTATCAAACTTCATTTACAATGAAAGATGGAGGGAAATTTTTCAATTCACAATTTTATAACAAAAGTGCATCCTATATTGAGTATATACCATCAAATAAGGTAGTACCATCTCTTCTGGAAATAAACTGTTTTTCTTTTTTCCTTTTTTTCATTAACAACTATTAACTCATGGTAATACAATAAATAAATTTTGATACTGGATGTACCAGTCTCAAAATTTTAATTTTGATACTGGTAACCAGTATAAAAAATTTTAATTTTTTCCCTATTAACAGTAATGGTGCAAAAATAAATTCATTTCATAGAATAAAAGGCATACTTATATTTTATTTGACTAATTTTCAGTCACAGAAATTAATCTTCTTTTGAAATCCAATTGCAAGGTAATTCAACAAATAATATAACTTCATTTATTGGCAACAACTACGAGTGCCATGTCGAGTGGCCAGCTTTTAATGCCAGGAGTAAGAAATAAAATGCAAGCCCAGTGCACCGATAGGTTTTTATTATGCCTGTTCCTATGATATCTATTGTACATCACAGATGAGCCGTCAGCAGCAACAGAGTAATAGTACTGCGTAGTAAGCGAGAAATTGCTTTAGTGACTGCAAACCATTAGTCATTTAGATCTGTAAGGCAAAAACGTTTATAATTTTTTACTGAAATGTTAAATGTAATTTACTTCTGAATTTCAATGCGTATTAGTGAAAACACGAACACATATTCCAATTCATTTTGTCAACAAAAAATTTAAACAATTTAAACAATTTAAACAATTTATTTACCACAGGTGATACAGAGGTAGAATGTTTCTTAAGTCTAGTACAATGGTCAAATTTGAGTATAGCTACCTGTGGGCCCGAATAAGTTCAGCGACT
>JACJUY010003328.1:25665-61727 GCA_014220935.1 Platorchestia sp. MABIK | reverse complement strand
ATGGTAGGATGCCCTAGAAGTCGCTGAACTTGTTCGGGCCCACAGGTAGCTATACTCAAGTTTGACCATTGTACTAGCCTTAAGAATCATTGTACCTCTGTATCACCTGTGGTAAATAAATTGTTTGTTTAAATTGTTTGAGGTATTCACTAAATCTTCAAATGGCTTAAAATAAGTCTCAGGGTCTATGGTGGTTACTTCCGACCTAGCCGGTGTCAATTTCAGACATGTGAACAGAGTGAGTTATTCAAACCAGCTTCTTCCTTTTACAATGGGAAGATGAGAAGGAAGAAAGAAAAGCCGCTTATTTCCAAAAAGGTGATGAATGAGATGCATAACACATTGTATTTTAAAACTTTCTTAATGTGAAGGTCCTTATAATTGATAGACAACCTTACGAGGTGTAATAGAGTCGTATAGAGGGCTAATTATGTTAATGAGAGTTACAGTCTAAATATCACCTCATGGATATTTTACACACATAGAGATGGTTCACCACTTGTGAATAATTTCAATAATACTAAAGAATTCTTCAGAATTCCTTAATTATTAATTGAAATGAAATAAGAAAAGACAAAAAACTTCTTACCGAAGCAGATTGAAACACCTTCGTAAATGATTATCAAGTTGTGAGAAGATGGTTGGTTAAAAGTAACTTATCAACAACATTGTGCAACACCCACATCTAGAAACATGTAAACAGTTTAAATCTGATTAATTGCATAAAACCGACTTGTAATTCCGATAGATCACACAGAAATGAAGTCGTAGTTCTGATAGATGACGTCGAAACCAGTTCGAATTCTGACAGATGATATAGTAACGAGTGGTAATTCTGATTAAAGACGAAGAAAGATAAGAGGGCTAATTCGCCAAAATGACATTGAAACGAGTGGTAATTCTAATAGAACATCGGAATCGGATTGAAAGAGCTCATGAACGCGCGACCTTCCGATGAAAAATCGATTGTGCTAATCACTAGACCACGGTGGTTCTGTAGTATTTAAAAATTTTGAGGTACAATTACACTTATTAGCTTATTCCCAAAAATTGGGCGCCTAAAGAAAAAAAAATCCTCTCACCTTATCAAGTCCCGACTTGGAAACAGTTGGAAGTTGCAATTAAAAAGTGCGGTAGGAGCAAAAACCAACAAAGAAATGAATTAAAACTCCCACTTGGCATCAACGACAAGACGAATTACACAAGTCGCACAAACTAGACACTGCAAAACTAGTGTCTTCTGTAAAAACATTCGCTTGTGGTACCACTTTCATGTTGACGTTTCATTCGTTGTTCATCTTCAAAAAATCTACCTCATACCGCGTTTCAATCGTTTGTTTTTTATCTTCTAAAAAATTCTGAATTTTGCAAAAAAGTAATAGAGAAAAGGTTTCTGAACGAGATTTTGACAACGGCCCTAGGATATGGGTTATATTCGGCTTACTCTTGTTGACATATCCTGTTTTATTTTCAGCACGTAACATGTGTTTTGAAAAGAAATATTCACAGCAACTACGATTAATATCTACATCTTCTTCATTCACGTGCTTAACATTACGCCAATCAAGCAAGTATCATGAATGATTCATTTTGATAATATTCAATAGACAATTAGAATAAATGGTGCAAAAAGTATTCAAATGAGACTTTCAAAGCTGACTTGGCAACAAGAGTTTGCTTGTCGTAGTCACGATGTTTTTCATACAGTCATCCAGCCATACGTCTGAACAAGAGGAATTATTTCTCACTTCATGGCAGGACGAGTGAATTAATCGACACGTGATAATAAAAAATTTTACACGAATTTCAATTCCAAGTTGATATTTCAAATCAATGTCAGTGAGCATTTAATACACAAACTTAAATAAAAAACAGAGAAAAATAGTTTATTACCAATGAATTTTCTACCAAAATCAGCAAAGGTTTTTGAAATGTCTTAACTCAAGCCAATGGAGGAGATGGAGAAGATGCTAGCTGCTATTCATTTCGGGATCTGAGACCCGTGCGTGTGAAAGAGAGATTGCAATTAAGAGATATGCGCTTGTTGGTCATTACGGAGTGAGTTAACGATGAGCACATAAAGATAGATACCCTGAGTCGCACCGAAATGTGCTGATGCTTGGAAACCAATTGCTCGGACGCGACGGAATAGAGTCGTGATGTTACTGTTAGCTAAGGATCTACTGAGTCTGATACGATGTACTACACGACTGTTACACCAATGTGCTACACTCATCATTGTTACGGTGTGCTCTTCATGTTCGCGGACGTACTATCTGAACCGATTGTACTGAAGTAGTGCAAGCTTGTACTCCTGGAAGTGTACTGCGTTGCAAATGAAATAAATACCTGGCCTATTAATACTGTACTCGACGCTATTAATGTTCACATTGATAATAGCCAAACGACCTTATGACAGCACTCAAACGGCCTTTTGATAGCACTCAAACAGCCCTATAACGGCACTCAAACGGCCTCATGACAACACTCAAAGGGCTCCTTGAAAATTCTCAAACAGCCTCACGACGGCAGTCAAACGACCCGCTGACAGCACTCAAACGGTATTTTGGCAGCACTCAAACTGCACTTTGGTTGCACTCAAGTCGCACCTTGGCAATACTCAAACGGCACCTTGACGGTGCTTAAACGGCACTTAGGTAACACTCAAGCGGCACCTAGATAGCTCTCAAACGGCACCTTGACGGTTCTCAAACGGAACTTTGGCAGTACTCGAACGGATTTTTAAAACTACGTGATACTCGCCATGCTGATGAAGTGAGACCAGAATAAGTTACAGACACCTTTCATGCAGTTTGAACGATCAGTTTAATGCAGTCCCTCCTGCTCCCAAAACTTTGCCCTATGTGAACTGCGCCTATGCGGTATTTTGGACGTTCCCAGGAAGTACAATAACGTTATTAACATCGTTCCGCGAACATTTCTCAAGGAATTTTTATCAGGTGTGCTATTTTGATCCACTAGCGGTGGTTCTAGCGGTAGAGTAAGCTGTAAAAGTTCATTTGATGGCTGGACTACCTTACGTGCTGTTTTTCTGCTTTAAGCAGGAAAGAACATTATAATTTATTATTAGAACAAACAGTAAGCGCGTGCAGCGAACAAGCAACAGCAATAAACAGCAAACACCAAACATGCTGTTTGCTCTTAGTTAGAGATGAGACAAAAAATGTCTGGTAACTTTGCAGGGTTGTCAGATATTGCTTGCTGAAACTTATTGTAAAGATTTTTAAAGTTATTATTTTATCCATGAAAATGAGCACATGAAACTGCAAAGTCAGCAGTTGAACTTTTACCGTTGGCTGTATCGCTACCCTAAATTGTTATAATATCCAGCTCAAGGTTTCGAATATTTTAATTTTACGAAGTTCTAGAGTTGCAGCCAGCAATGTAAGTTCTGTCCACTTGGCTACACTACATGTTTTTCTAGCGAAAAACTTCAGATCTACACATTTTTTGGTAAAATTTGAGCACTGAGAGTCTGGCTCTCCAAAACGGTAACACAGCACTCCAAACCCTCAGTATTTATTTATTCCAATTCTCTGATTGAGGGGACCATCAGTTGTTATTTACAAAAATTATGGTAGAACAGCACTAATCTCCATTAACTCTTGAATACCTCACCATTTTTGTTTCTTTAATAGAAAAACAGTTTTAGAAATGGTGAAAAGGAAAATCCTAATCAACACATAAATGTCCCAACATTTTTCGTTGTTAGACTGGAAAGTGATCCGAACAAATGAAGAAATAAAAAAAACATGATATTCAACAACTCACAAATGCCCCAACACCATTTCTCGTTGCCACCGCTTCACTTAACGCAAAACTCTTCAGAATTGGGAAGTAATAAGGCAGAGTGTTTCCAGCATTTTTCGTTTTTAGACTGAAAAATGATCCGAACAAATGAAAAAATAGAAAATACATGTTATTCATCAACTCACAAATGCCCCAACACCATTTCCCGTTGCTACCACTTCACTTAGCGCAACATACTCCAGAATTGGGAAGTAATAAGGCGGAAGGTTTCCAAACGTTGCACAACTATTTATAAACGAAGCCTGGAACAATGCTGCTAAGTCACCGCCGTCAGAACAACACTCAACAAGGCTTCCACAAACGCTTTCTCCACCGCGTTCGTTCGGACAATGTGTTAAACAGAGGCTTATTTATTTCGCTATAATAAAATAACCCTCTATATAACGTCAGCAATTTTGAACTTATGTTGGTGTTCTCACAACCACCGTCATTACACTGGCGCTGCCATCAGGTTGTCTCCGATACCAAAATGAAAAAGAAACTCTCACTCGGCAGTGAACTTCAAAGAACACATTAGGGAACAAATTTAGCCATACAATATAATAAGACTACTTTCGGAAGGGGAACCGTATAGTTTTCTGGGGCGTTAAAGGGTTAAGTTAGAGTAGTGTTTTTTTCATATAAAGGGTATCTTACACTTCATCAAAGTGAGTCGTTTTCGTGTCATTGTGTCGAGCCTTCTCTCACGAAGTTTCGAAGAACTGTGTTATGTTAAAGGTTGTCAATCACAATCAATAAGATTTCAAACATGTTAGATCTGATTTTCTAGTCAATCTTGAAGTTCACTAATGACGAATACCCAACATTGAACCGGTCCTCCTCATTACACTTGATTTCAACAAATGATTATTTTTCATTGTAAGAGGCGCAATGGGTAATTTTCATTAACATTTCGTCTGCATCGTGCGCCGCCGCAGGCCACTGAGGGGATTTTCATAATGCTTCTGACCTACCAGTAGTCACAAACTCAATTCTCAAAAATGCTTAATTAATGCTAAATGAAGGCATGACCCAGTTCATGTTAGCTATATTCAAAATTGGTTTCTACACTTTAAATTAGATTAAATTTGATTTGAACTTCAGTTTAACCTATTGCGGGACCATCATGTGGTCCCCGATAGAAAGAGAATTCGAGACCGTTGGTACGGAAGGGAAGCGCAATTTCTCGACGCCATGCACAGTGCCAGTGTTACGATATTCAACACTAAACGTATATTTCTTCACAATTATTTCCACTTTTGAACCAACTAGCTGCCCCTTTAAAGTAAAGTAGCGTTGGTCAGAGGCCAGGTTCTCAAACAACTGACGTCTTCTCAACAGTATGATCGCCAGTATTCCTGATGGAAGTTCTATTGAGAACATTAAGTTGGAACGTTTCAGCAAAGAAAGTCTATATTTTCAGCTCTATTAAGTGTGGACTTTTTTCTTCAAATTCAAGCATTATGTGCTCTCTACGCTCAAATTGTGCTTGAAAAATCCTGAATTTGATCGAACACGTATATAGCGTCGTCACGTCCACTTAAAATAACTTACGCAACCTGTTGTACGTCTACGACGTCGACTGTTACAACAATCAGGTTTAGACGAGGGTATGGGAACCTCTGCTCTGAAGATAGGAACACCTGCTATACCTGAAAGCTTTTCAGGTTAGATGAAAGTGTACTTTGATAAACATCACTAATTTCAACGACGTTTTTATAATAATGTCACTTCAATATTTTGAAGTTAGTTGGTTATGAAGGTGGAGAAGCTGCATAGTCGAACGGAGTGTTTGTTTATAAATAATAGAGATGTTAGAGATCCCTTTTGAATGCGAAATTTTTATCCGCGGTACGTATTAATTGCTCGAAAAAAAATCAAGATCAACAGCAAAAGTGGCTGAATTGCTCAAAGAAAACCATCGCAAACACATTAAAAGTTTTCAGCTCTTATGTAATGATAGAGCGTGTTGAAACAATACCGGTATGACATGGCTTCGAACTTATTTAAAACGGTAGTGGTATGCCAATGCGAACTTAGTCAAAACGATAGCGATATGACACGGCTTTGGACAATAAAACAGTAGTGGTATGGTATGGCCATGAACTAAATTAAAACGATAGTGTCCTGACACCGCTTCGAACTTAATTAAAATGGTGATAGTATGACCCTACATCGAAGTTCATTGAAACGGTAGTGGTACGAGTCAATTACAACGGTTAGTTATACGATACTGAGATCACATTCAGTGAAAAAGGTGTTCGCATTGTACATTCATACGTTCAATTAAAATTCAAGGTGATATATTGATGTTTTGATAATTACTAGCACCAGCTTCGTAAATAAGAGCTCGGTCTTCCCTAGGACTGATACGAAGTTCGGTTGACCGAAACCCTCCACACAAAGCACTTGATGAGAGACACTCAAATGATTGCGCAGGGGCAGAGATGCAAGATAGCACAGAACCGCATCGAGCAAATCCAAACATCCGATAATTGAAACGCTTGAGGAATGTGACGCCCAGTGCTGCTGTCCTGCAGGGCTATTTTTTTGGTGGTGGGGATAGGGCGGAGGGAAAATTATGGTGTGTGCCACTGTGCACCCCATTCGGGGGTTGCATGAGAGGAAACTTGTGTGTCGCATTCAAACGGGAAGTGCATGTAAGAGGAAACTGAGAGTGTGCGTCTCACTCGGGGACACACACATAAATAAATGTATCAATTAACTCAGGTTTTGTGTGTTTAGCGGAGACACACAAGGCAAAAGAAATGACGCGTCATTGAATGTCGGTTTGCCCCTTAAAATATGCATTTATTCTAAATCGTATTGACGAACCTGCATGTGATGGGGGAAAAGAAAGAATATCTTTCTCTTGCCTATTAACATTCACAGTTAAGCACAGAATTTTTTTTCGAAATTAACAATGCTCTGATTTTATGAACTGTTCAATAGGCGAGATGTTTTCATATTGTTATATAGTCGAAAAAATTTACCGTCATCCTGATCTACTGATGCAATTGTTTCCGTAACTCGTCGAACGTTCGTGAAGTATGTTTGTATCATTTTCTTATGAAATTTAACGAAAAAGTATTTCGTACATTAGATTTACGTAGACACTGCATGAGATGTTCAAAACTCGTCATTTGTCCGCTGATGAGGGCTGGAGAGAATCTAACCGAAAGCTTTGAGGAAGAAACAAAAAATTGTATTGTTGGGTTCTGAAAGTGAAAAGAAACCTAAGTCGCGCACTGTTATGAAAAGGGAATTTTTTAAATATGAAAAGGTGTCGTACACGGTGGACTGTAAAAAAGTTTCCTTTTTTCCGCAAAAAATTTATAAAAGTTCAATTTTCTTTTTTTCCGAAAAAATTTCGCAAAAGGTTCCATTTTTTCTGCAAACAATCCTTAGTGGCTGTTTGAAATGTGAATGTGATCTTTATTTTTACGATTGACAGTACCATTCATATGCAAAGCCGTCTTGTTTGATGCAACGAGGGTTTAGCAATTTTTTCATGTCTCTCCACAAACAATACGCAAAACGTTGTTCTTCTTTCGAAATAATTTTCTAACAATTCCTAGCGAATTCTTGGTTGTAAGGGAAACAAACTTAATCTCTCTAATTAGTTCTACGAACCGTTGACCGAGATAAATTGGTTTCATGTTGTCGACTTGTAAAGTTTTAATTTTCTTCAATTTGTCTGCGCACCATATCAATGTTTTTCGTATTTATCTTGTGAAACGTTTTCCGGAATTCCCCTTGTTGCTGTTGAGTATTGTTCGATACGTAGAAAATTTGGAACAGTTTTTCTCAAAGTAGGTTTCCCTACACTTCTACCCTGAATATGATTTCGAATTGTTGAACGCCTTCTGCGGCATTTTTGATGTCATTGAAAGTTGTGACCAAGAATACTCTCTCTTCTTTTGTCAATGGCATGGTTAAGGGTCGATGGCGAAGAACTTCATTTGTCTCTGTACAGCGAAATTTAATCAAGAACGGTCACATAAATAGGAATCACGTAGCAACGATACATTTTTACTGAGATTCTAAGTGATTCGCAGTTATAAGTATTTAAAAAAGAAATGTTTTGTGGTTCGCACTGTATGCATACATGATGTCATAAAAGGAGAACTCTATTAAAAAGGGCAATTTATACCTAGACGTGGTCGGCATCACACTGACTTATCGAATGGCAGTGCCACAAAGCTATGAGTGGCATTCCTCTACGGCAGAGACTTCAGTGGCAGTCGGGAGTCCTTCGTCATCAACAAGTCGGCACTCGGCGAGCAGTCTGCTGCGAGACGTCGCCAAGGCAACATGGGCCAAAAAAAGTTGTGCTTCACAGGCGACGTCAACTGGACAGCGACGGGAAACCCTGTTCGAAAAGTGTAACACTTCTGGATGAAAGGTCAGTGATATTCGACTAACGTTGAAGGTTTCGTAAACGAAAATTGATGAATAGGAATAGTCAGGAAAGTTAGCGTATCTTTGAAATTTCAGTAAAAATGCGAGTCCCGTACAGCAATTTGATTCAATGTAAAAAACGAATAGCTAGTTTCCAGAAATGCCTAGTTTTCAAACTTCCATTAGCAAAATCCTTAGAAAATTGGTCCTTAAAATTTCTCACATTTGAGCATTTAACAAAGTTTCAAAGTTCAAGCAGTGGAATAGTGACAGTATTCAAGAACTATTTTAATTTACCCATCATGATTGAACCAGTGATATAAAGTACTGAATTCTTTAGAAATTAACTATCAAGACTCACTGAAGCCATCAGTAAAATTATTAATTAACTTCATGGATGTATTGTCACTTCTCAAAATTACGGTGCAGTAACGCGTTAAGTTTCAGGTCACACTTTTGTTTTATTAACAAATTTTCACCGACATTCGAGTCTGGCATTTCTTGAAGTAACTGCTACTTTTTTGCAGCTCTTTTCAACTCAGTTTTCTTTAACTTCATTTTATTTTGCTATTTATTTTATTTTATGACTGACAAGTGAGTACGGCCGTTAGGTTGCCTCGGGTCATTTTTCTAGTGACTGTCGTTCAGAAGCCATAGCAAAAAAGCCTGGTTGAAATTTGTATGCAGAACTTGAAATTTGAGGCAAAAATTCGTTCTATTTTTTTACGTTGTAGTGAAAGTTTTTAAACTTCATTTCTAATTTTTTTGTTCTAGGCCGCTCACTCCCAGATTTATGAAAATAACAACGAATTGACTCTGAGTGATGTATGTACTTCCATCGCTGATCGCTATTTTAACGGAAGCTTGGAAACAATTGGCACGATGAATAAAAAGACTCTTGCTTTCTTGCGTGACCGTCGACGCTGTTTTCAACAGCAACATAGGGTAAAATTCAACACCATGCTTTCAGTAATAAGATGAGGGAAATTCAATTTTCTTTTCGTATTGCAGACGAATTGGCTGCGATACGAAAACAAAATTGAATTTCCCTCATCTTATTAATGAACGCAATGCGTTGAACTTTACCCTATGTTGCTACAGCTCCTGTTTACCTTCTTATACTATTATGTAGTGAGAAGTTTATGTTCTTCTTGGTTGAAATTGTCCTATTGATCCTATGCACTTCATTATTGATACCATCGCTTACTTGTCCAAATTAAAAATAAATTTCCCATTGATTTTTAAAGTTTTTTAGGGATATATTATTAGTGATATTTAGCTCTTCTACCACGTACCGTAAAAACTGTTATTTTGAACGACTTTATAGGTCAATAATTAATGGACATGAAATGGCGTACACGAGCAGGTCGTAAGCCCAGAGACTTGTAACCATCTTGAGAAAGAAATTCAAAGTTCAACTAGACCACTATTTTTTCATAAGCGCCAAGCTTTAAATCATTTTCTTAATTTATCATCAGAGCGAGTGTCACAAAACTTCAGGTTACAGAAGGAACTCCGCGGCATCTAGGATACGTCTGTAAAGTTATTTTCTGAGGTTCTTGAAAGCTTTTACCCGAGCAATAATAACATCTTGTAGAGATAAAAGATAAAATCGTGCGACGAATTAAGCTTCATCGTAATAGAATAAATTTGAGGACTATTGCTACCGCTTGTGGGATTAATAAGATTAAAAAGACCAAGAGAACCTTGAATTGTCCTCTTCTAATTTGTTAAATGAATTATCCGCAATATTTAAGAAAGTTAAAATTGCTCTACCCTGTTACTAAAAGCAGGTTTTCCATTTTGCTCTTATCTTATTCCTGAAAGTAGGGTGTTGAACTTTACCCTATATTATTACTAAAAGCTAATCGTAAACAACTAACCTACCTTTCAATAATATTGAGGGAACGTACAATTCAACAAGATTATCTAAACATGACTTGCACTATCACATCATTTTATACAACCTATTTAAGGACCTAAGAAGTCGTTGAAACCGATCTTTAAATATACAGTTAAAAAATAGTTCAATATTAACTTAAAATATTCCCATAAAACGTTTGATGAAGAATCAGTGGATAATTTCCATGGAATTTGAACAAGTAACATCGTATCCACAATAAAGTGGATAAGCCGGACCAATGGGAATAGTAATTTCTATCTACGAAATAGATAGAGTCGCATTATCTACGGTATCAATCCGCGTTGGAGTAAAATTTGTCTGAGCCTCAGAATATTCCTTTACTGACGTATCCTAGTTACGTATCCCCTTATGACTGGAAGTTTTATGCTATTCGTAATGATGATAACCCAAGAATAGGGTTGAAAACATGGCGTAATGAATAAACTATGGCTTAGTCCCGCTTTAAATTTCTACCTCCAATGCGGACACGATTTTTTTTGTTATATTATTAATGTTATATTATGAAATTTTGACAATCCTATCAGGTTGCAAGTTTACCTCAATTCCTTGGTACGTTGGTTGGCCACGAGTAGGTTAAAACTCAAGTAGGTTAAAACTCAAAATGCCATACGAGTAGGTTAAAACTCAACACACTGCTTTTGGAAATAAAATAGGAGGAAAATGAACTCTGCTTTAGGTAAAAACGTAATTACCTTTTTTACATTACACTTGATTCAAGTTTTTCCCTCATAGAAGAGGAAAATTTACAGTCTTCTCTGCCCTACTCATATAAATCCCACATGGGATATTTTGGATAGGGTACAATACATGGGTTTATTTACGGGTAATGCACTATTCATTTATTTTACGATAATGTACTAATAATGTACTATTCATCAACCAGTTTTACAGTTTTTTCATTGTTAATGAATTGATTCATCCTCTCGAAGAGCACGATTTTAAAGTAATTTTAAGGTTTTAAAATCAGTTCTACAAAGTAGCTGACCCAGAGTGGTTGAGTATTCTTAATTTAAATTGCCGTATATGGCAAACATGAACTCTTTCAGCGTAGAGTTTTTTATTTCTAATTATATTTTTGTCTCCCAGGCATTTATTTTCTCTTGCTACCTCTTCAGTTCAAATACTAGGGTGCCTCGAGGTACCCACACGTACTGATCATATAATAATTATCCTGCTGGTTCCTTCCTTAGTTAGTTCCTCAGTTAGTTACCTAGTTAGACTGTCCGTAACGCTTTCAGTAATTAGAGTTTGCAGTATCATGGCTACTGAATGCCTCAGTGTCACATTGAAAGGTTAGGATAGATAAGGTTAGGATAGGTTAGGATAGGCTAGGATAGGTTAGGACAGGATAGGATAGGTTAGGATAGGTTAGGATAGGATAGGATAGATTGGGTTAAGATAGGTTAGGCTAGGATATGTTAGGATAGGGTAGGCTAGGATAGGTTAGGATAGGTTAGGTTAGGATAGGTAATGTTGACGGATTTTTTTTCACGGGTCCACCTACCTCAACGATGACATTGTCCGTGGAATTTCCACGGGCTTGGCTAGTCATAATAATTAAGCAAAACTAGGAACCTATTTCTACCGCACAGTCAACATTTTGTTTCTAGCTGTACGTGCAGGTATACAAGGAATATATTTTATTTCTTAGAATTTAGAAACTTTCTCTTACAATTTCCGCGCAGCACTTGAGCGGTAGATAAACAGGGACTAAATTTCCAAATAATATACGTCAATATACAGCTGGTATCGTAAAATCTACGGTCAATTTGAGTGTGCTAAACGCTTTTTTTAAACTCTCAAGTTAGAGCTTTTTTCGACCAGAATTTTTAGCTTACAATATCTGGCAAGCACACAGGGTAGTCAGATAATTGTACTGGAATTTGAGGATTTTGAGCGCCCCCAAAAACTCAAAAACGCTAAACTTGAGAATTTTGGCTAGAAATAAACAAATAACGTAGCCATTTCGTTTGTAGAAAAATTCGATGTTCCTTGGACCGCTAAGGTCGCATGAATTTTTAAAACCACAGCTCAAAATCTACATAGCTGCACGGAAATTACAACGAAAAGTTTTTCGTGTAAATCCTTGCTGTTTATGAAGTTTTCATAGAAGACTAGCATACATTTCTTACTTGTACTCATTGGAACGGCTTAATTAAAGTAAAATCACGCATACCTTACCTAATAATACCCTCAGTTTGTTTACATATTTGTTGGTGCCCGCTTCTTCCGTCTCTCTGGGACGCTCATGAGGATGCTCAATGACCGTATCTGTGATACGAGTTTTACCAGTGCATATGTGCAAGAATATTTTAATCGCGGGAACTGGTAGGATGGATATATTTGTTTGTCATCCCCATGCGGGGGATTTATTTATGGAAAATATTGAATCCCGTCATTTTTTACGGGCCTTGTACACTAGCACAAAATAGTGGAGCTGTGAATGAAGAGTTGACTGTTTCTTATCAGGTCACGGGTTGCGTGCCGGAAGAGCAGTGGCTGCCGTGCGGGTGCGGGTGTGGACAACACGACAGGCCGGCGCACTGACGCTGCGCCTGGTCAGCATCTTCTGGCGCCACAACACGCCGGGCCGAGGTGCTGCTGGGCCTTTGTCACCTACTACTGCAAAGTGATTGTTTGGGGCCACTGCAAGGTGGTTGCTTGGTCACCTACTGCTGCAAGGTGTTGATTTCCTAGCACTGCAAGGTGCTAGGAAATAGCACTGCTAGCAGTGCTAGGATCTCCTAGCACTGCTAGGTGGTTGATTTCCTAGCACTGCTAGGTGATTGATCACCTAGCACTGCTGGTTGATTGCTTGGTCTTAGTTACCTACCACTACAATCGGGTTATTTGGTTTTATTGAGCCACCTACCACTGTAAGGTGATTCTATTGTCTTAGTCGCCTACCACTGAAAGTAGATTGCTTGGTGTTAATCACTAACTACTACAAGTTGATTATTCGGTGTTAGTTGACGCATTTTCATTAGAAGCATTTTTTTTGCTTTACTACCACCGGTGGACACGCGTCGCACCCAATTACCGACGGCAAATTGGGGACTCAGTGCTCCATTTCACAGCAGCCTGCTTTGAGGTAGGCCGACGTGGCTTGTGGAGTGTCTATAATTACCGCAGTGTCTATAACTACGGCAGTGTCTATAATAAATTTATGGCACTGTCTATAATTAAGGCAGTGTCTATAATAAATCTACGGTAGCGTCTATAATTACAAAGCAGCACTGCTGCTTCTGCTGGTGCTGGTGTGCGATCTACTGCAGCACACGAGCGTATCTGATGAGTGAGGGCAGGCCGCTTGCCAACGGTGCTCGGGTTCCCATTACATTGAGATTCAAAAGATAGCAAATAGTGAGATTGCGTGGACGCTCCAATTGCAGGAAAAGTTGAAAATTGTTTCCTTACAACCGAACGAAAAGCGGTATGACTTGAGATTATTTTTTGCGTCAATATTAAATTGATTAAATGTGTACCGCACCGTGCATAGTGGCGCATGGGATGAACAATTTATTTTGACATGCTGATTGAGGCATGCTCATTTCATTTTCATTGAAATTACAGCAGTGCGGCATAGAGTTTTCATAGTTGGTTGGTCTATATTTCACGTTGGTCATTTGAATAAAGTGTTTCATTCAGTTCTGTCCTTTGTGAGTGAGGGCGTTATGAACTTGCTGGGATAATGTAATGTTTCGAACTTTTTTTGTAAATTTTCTGACAGGACTGAAGGATATTGTAATTTTGCTTTGAATAAAAGCATTTACCGTAGCTCATAATTGATTAATGTAGATTCATCTCTACGCGCTGCTGCTGGAAGAGGTGGAAGCAGTTCTGCGTGCCTCGAGAATATCAATTGCCTGTTTGATATTTCCCGGAGACCGTCGTTCTTCTGCTCTCTGGAGCAGGACTTCGGAGACATGACTTCGTAACCTGACTTTAGGTGTCGCACAAAGATATGTATTTAGAAATTCATGTTGATTAGACATGAATTTCATGTTGCTTGGATGTGAGTTTGATATTGATTAGCGATGAATTTCATGTTGATTAGACGACTTGAATTTCATGTTGATTAGACATGATTTTCATGTTGATTGGACGTGAGTTTTATGTTGATTAGATATGAATTTTATGTTGATTGGACATGAATTTCATGATGATTGGACATGTCCCTGGCAGAGCAGTGAAAACGTGAATGTAGTTTCTAACTAGATTTTAGGTACGTATTTTGGTTTCAATTGATAGAGTTAGCACGATGATGGGCTGTACATTGTGTCGAGCGAGTTATGAGGTCCTTATCAGAGTTCCTGTCTGGGCTTTGGCGGCCAGATTAGTTTTTTGCTGGTCAAAGTTTTCAAATTTAGGCTTTTTTCAAGTAATGTTTGACCGTAAAACGTGTCCCTCGTCTTGACATGTCCCTCGTCGAGCAATAGAAACTCGGAGACTGTTTCTACATGAATTTAAAGAACGTATATTGGTTTCAATTGATAAAGCTAGATATAAACATTTTCACCCATGCTGCCCTCACATCAAGAAAGGATTGCTTCTCATGTGTCTCACGGGAGCGTGCACGCGCTTTTGACTTTTAGTTTTTTAACAGTTGTGACTTTTTTTCGAGAGCCCCAACATGAGGACTACGACTCTGCCTACTAAGATTCTTTACTGATCACAGAAGCAGAAGAATTTTCCGCCGTAGCACCGATACGTAAGCCTACTGAAGGGGATATTTCCCGTTCACTGGAGAAGGTCTAAGATCCTTCCGCTCTTCAGAAGACTTCGGGACCCTCCACGAGAAAAAGAAGATTACTGCAACCGTCCGCAGTTGTGAAGCACTTGGTGCATTTCAAGTCTCATGGGGAGTGTAGGCAGAAAAGATGCCAGTTCACATTCGAAATGCAAAAAGGCATTTAAAGCGGTTTCAAATTCGAGGAATGGAATTATTGCTACGTGAAATCATATGGGGAAAAAAACATTTTTGAAACTTTTCCCCTGGTGGAAGTTTTTTATGGTTACATATTCATTTGGAAATGACTTTTTTTGCGACCTGTTTAAATGGGATGAAAATTACTCGCAGAGGAACTTGTGATCTCATTTTTTAGGAACGTGATTTTTTTTCAAATATCAAACATATAGAGTGCAAGTATCTCATGCGTTATTATTTGATGGTACCCGACTTACAAGCTGTTTAAATCATCGTAACTGTATAGCTGGAAACATAGTTAAGTGGCGTAAAAACTTACGCTGACGGTTGTACAACAACGGTGAAATATATATATATTTATTAAATCCGGCCCGATAGTGGAGGTCGCGTCATTCTTGCGACTTACCTTCTGAGGCAAAAGCTCCACATTCATAATATTTTGAAACGATTCATGTTTATGTATACATTTCTCGGAGACATTCATTGAATCACCAGGATTGTGGAGAGCTGTGGGGTATGGACATCTGAAGTTCGGTATCTGTTCCACAATGCAAATAATGTTAGGTCGAATTTATAAAATGATGTACTGCCCTCAAAATGATAATGTACTTACTTGGCTTCTTATTGTTCCTTTGAATATGTATGGGCACCTACTTGTATCGTTCACCTCAAGTTCTAACGATCACCTCATGTTCGTCTGGCATTTTCGCTCTCTTAGTTCGAACGAAGTACGAGCGTATACAACAGAGCGGGCTCGAGAGGGGCCATCATTCACAGGGTCGGCAAAACAAACAAAACGGCAGGACCACTTCGATAGGCAACGAGCGAGCCCGCGTCAGCTGAAGCCGTGTCGCGTTTTGTGCAGCAAGAGAATGTGTTCTTAGGATGTGTGTTATAATGCGTAAAATCTACCCATGATGTGTGTGTTATAATGTGTAAAATCTATTGAACGAAGGTTGTCTAGAAGAGGAAGAAAAGCATATTATCTTAACCTGATTCTCGCTGATATGAACGACACTGGAAGTGGATTTTACTTGAGAAAATATTTTTTAAAGATTTTGTGAGATTATGATGAAGTTTGTTATAATTTATGAGTGTTGTGCTGCAATTCTTGATGGGAGTTGTGGTGTTACTACTCCAGATGAGCGTTGTGAAGTTACTGCCATTGATGGGTGTTGTGGTGTTTTATTATTGACGGGCGTTATAGTGTTCTACTAGTGATGGACGTTGTGGTGCTACTACCATTGACGGGCGTTGTGGTGCTACTACTATTGACGGGCGTTGTGGTGCTACTACTATTGACGGGCGTTGTGGTGCTACTACTATTGACGGGCGTTGTGGTGCTACTACTATTGACGGGCGTTGTAGTGCTACTACCATTGACAGGCGTTGTGGTGCTACTACTACTATTGATTGATGCTGTGGAGTTGCATCACTATTGGTGAGTGTTGTGCCGAGGTCACGCTGCACTCTGGCTAAAAGAAAAACGAAAGAAAAGAAAGAAAACAATCAAAAGCCCCACGTACCGTAGTCCTGAAGAGAGAAGAAAGGAGAAGAAGGGAGTTGGCTTCACGGATTCTAGCGTAATGTTGAAAAACATTCAAATATTATGCTAGTATTCGTGTTTCTTTCTTCCCTTCAAGCAGCCACCGCCGCACCGCTGGAATTCTACACAGCTCTCAACTCGTCAACACAGCGAGTCAGCGGTCGCCAGACGTTGTAGCGTCTGGCAACAGTTGCCTGATGCTGAAACCTACGGCAACCTTGACCGGTCGCCAGACGTTGTAGTGTCTGACAACGGTTGCCAGATGGATGCTGAGGGATTTTATGCATAATCCATAACTTGAAAAATGCCTAGTTTGAAAGTTTTAACTGACAAATAGGTAGTCACAGAGCTGCTTTTACCTGGTCTTATTGATTAAGCTGTGCTTCTCATGCACGTTTTGCGTACCGGCTGCTCAATTCACTGAATGGTTGTGCCCGTTGTTAATGTTTTTAGTGTATTTAAAGAATTAGTATTTAGCTTTTGTGATTTTAGTCACTTTTATTCTCGTTTTACTTCCTTTCAGTTATTGTCTTTCAGGTCGCATTCTTTTACGTTTACGTTTTATTTTGTTTGTTTTTTTTTAATTCATTTTTTTGTTGTCATTTTTATTTAGGTTTTCGTCATTGTTATTAGTTTTTATTCAATTTTTACTTATTTTCAGGTTCGTCGTTGAGGTTATAGTTATTCTGAGGACGTTATTCGCGCACCCAAGGAGGATTACTCATCCACACCAGCGGCTGCCGCACGAGGATGGCGTTCATTCAGTGGCCCCGTCATCCGTCACGTCTGTTTAACACGTTCACCGCCATGGGTAATACTGAAGTTCAATATTTAAGGTAAATTTAAAGTCAATTGTAATGAGTAATTTCGAAAATAGCAAGCATTAACTGCATTGTGCCTTCATATGGCTTTGATGAAGTATTTATATTTGAGTTTGTGACTACTGGTCGGTCAGCAGCATTATGAATATCCCCACCGTCTACACCGGCGGCCCACGTCGTGGTCAAAGTGTTGACACGTTCACTACTTATAGGTATGTATATGTGTACCATTTGGTACATTGCTCATTTACGTACCAGTAACAATGGCTTCCATTCCACTGATTTCACTATCATTATTTAAATTAGGCTATGACTAACAAGTTAAAAGGCTATCGTAGAGTTTTATTTTTCCCGCTTGTTAGAAAGTATAAGAATGTAAGCAAACTGTGAAGATGGCTTTCCAATTTTGCGTCTTTCAACCTAACAAAACCGACCGTAGCAACCGCGGAAACGTACTGAACTTGTTAACAGTTGCTTGCGATGAGACCCAAAGATGTGTCGTTTGAAAAATTTCAACAGTCCATTAAAATTAATGGTATTTAATGGACTAAGTAACCGTTAGGTGTTTATAAAATTGCAAGCAACTTATAACTTTAAATTTGAGGTGAATATTGAACTTCAGTTTAACCCATCGCGGTCAACGTGTTAAATCTCCAACTCTTTTCAAAAAGTCAAACCAGTCTTTGTGATGAAACTCTACTCTACTCTTTATTCTTATTTATGCATATTTTTTACATATCCTTTAATAGGAAAATAAACGAATTTCGACTCCACTGCGGCCCAATTTTCAGTTCAACGAAAATTGCAGTACTTCGTATTTTATTTCACAGTATTTGGCACACTTCGCCATGTCAGCTGCTGCGGTGTGAGATAATCTTAACGTAGCTCGTAACATGCAGGTGAACTAAGAGATGCCTCTCCAGGTTTGTTGGAGTGCAGCTAAGTGAAATTCATTTGAAAGCCCAATGTTCTAAAAAAATTTCACTTTGTCATGTTCATGATATGCTCTTTTGACGACATTGTCCGTTGAAACATAAAATCCCATTACACACGGTACCCAGTGTAAGGCCAAGTGAAATCCAAATTATTAATAGTGCTCAATAGTACAAAAAAGGGTTGACTTCGTGAGAGGAGTATATAACTCCTAAGGAAATAAAGAAATGAAACCAGCTTATGTCCAATAACGTTAATACAAATATAATATTTGGTTTTAGAGATGTTTTAACATAGAAATCCTATAGTTGGTAAAACACACATGATACCCATGTCAATGATTGAACAAAGGATCGAGGTGAAATGTGAAAATGTATTCCCATTGGTTAAGTTATAATAGGTTCGATAACGCTGGTAATACAAGTCATACAACATATAAATACTGCGACACATTGACTTAAAGAGCTTTTGATAGTCTTCACTCACATTGTAATACGAATTAAGATTTTTCCGACATCAGGGAATGATGTTGAAAGTATAATGAATGGTGGTAAATAATTCAGGGTCTAAAACTAATATGCTTTCAGGGTAGAAATTCGGAACTTCGAGTATATTTTATCGTGCTGTTACGAAAAAAGCACCGGACCTATTTGTATTGAACCATCCCTTGAACCAAAGTTTTATTGATTGATTGATCGCTCAACCCATATAATCAGGTTGTAGGAGCATTAGTCAGCTTCATATCATGAAAGGGAGTAAGTGAAGTGCTGGACCACTGTATAAATGAGCTTGTTCTATACAAAACGTGCCTTCTTATTTTTTTTTATCCCCTCAAGAAACGCAAGCACTCTACGGCAAAACGTCAAGGCAGCACAACAGAAAAGAACTCTGGACCCACACACGAGTCAATCTCTGTGTAAACATCCTGGTGTTTTGATCCACTCTGTCACCGGCAAGATGAAAATGACGCAGAATTGCTTGCAGAAACCGTGATGCAGTCTTCCGACGTCGTTCAGAATTGCATTCGGAGACCGTGGTAGAGTCTTCCGACATCGTACTTGTAACTACAAGCCAATTAATCAAAGTGCTCTCTTTTACATTGCTATGAGGGCTAATTTCGGGGCATTCGCAATCCTGCAGAGAAGTTTTCCTTCGAAATCCTATGGTCACGTAATTTTTTGAGTAATCTTTACATTACTCGTAGCCTATCATCAGCAGAAGTAGAACATCTAGGCTAAAGTCAGATTGAGTTTGTTTTTAAATACATTTAACTTTTCCATCGCAATTAGCCACACTGAGTTCGTTTGCTGTTCCTCCACTGGCGACAGTCGGCAGACTCCACATCGCACTGAATTTCCAATTTTTCGAGTTTTATTGAAAGGGTTTCATGACGTTGATTTCTGGTACAGAGTCCGTTTCGGGGTATTTCAATGATGTAGTTTAGTAATCTTTTTCGGTATTTCAAAGAAGAGGTCACTCCATCTCTGGCATTTGGGATAATGAAAGAAAAATAGCATTGCTTTTTATTTAGGGTTAACATCATTCTCACTTCATGCTAAATGTTCTTCAGATCCACCGTAATTACTACTGCGAGAATATTATGGGGATTCTATATTTAAGACTTGAAGCGTATTAAATATAATCGAACAGGAAGTGAAAATGTAACAAGTTCATTCTGCACTAATTCAATATTATATCGTATTGGACTCCTTTCGCAGTGAGATAAGCAGTTAAAGAGCAAGTGCATGCATTTTAAATAAGCGTTGTGCATACATATATGGCAAAAAATAAAGGAAGAAAGTACACAACGAAGCAACAACCTGCAGAATTCCGCCAGCTATGTGAACTGCGTTGAACTGGTCGACAGCAATGAAATATTTCACGGGAGAAAATTTCCTCAAGCCTAGAGACTTGAGGGCAACATTCACTGCAGAAAATGGTGACAGTCTTGAAAGCGTTTGTGCTGAATAACAACATTGTGGGCAGTTTCATATGACATTGTCGTGTAGGTTTCGGCCAGTCCGATCTACATTTCTTCGCATGTATTTCATTTTGAAATGAACCTTTGGGATTGCAATTAGTGGTCCTACTTACACCCTGTTGGCCTAATACACTGAATCATCTTGATAAAGCGAGTTATTACAGATTTCCCCCTTTTACTGAAATTTTGCACTTTGCACAGCGGTTGATGCGTGCAACAGCGAGTGACTTGCAGTGATGAGAAACTTGATGTTCAGTCGACAAGAATAACTTACGTAGCTCGTGCTTTGCTTTGGTGGTATGTCGAACTTGTCGCTGCAATTTTATTATTCCTTTCTATGATAGACAAAGCACTTAAACTCAACCGAACATGAATGGATGAATTTTAAGTGAAAAAGATTTCAAAAAACGATCAAAGATTAAATGGATTCATTAAAGCGTTTGCTTCTTCGATAAATGAATCATACAGTATACTACATTGATGATAAAAAATGTTAACTGCCCAGCACTTATTCAATGTATCGTGTAAAATTCTAGCGATCAAATATAAAAATGGTATTGACTTTGAAAATTGAATACTAATATGAAAAAATGAACAACATGCAAAATTTGATTCAGGTTATTATTTCTGTTGTAAACATCATGTAAACAGCAAAAAAATTTTAGCAAAATTATTTATGTTAAAAGCTAAGTTCAGAAAAACTGCGATTATAAAGTAACGTGTCATAAGCGTTTAGAATGTTATTTGCATTGAAAATCTTTACTCAGAAAATGAAAATTGCAAATTCAATGTTCACATCCAAACGAAAATCTCAGAAAAGAAAATTTGAGACAAGCAATTATGGAATTTCTTTGTTCGAGTGTCTTCACAGCATCTACCCTTCCTTCAACATTTCAATGAATAAGCTTTAGGATATTTTTTTGCGTATTTCGAGCGAATTCATGCTCAGATTTCACACTGGAATTAATTTCTGTTAGGGTTGATTTCATTAAACAATTTTGTCTGAACTTAGTCACTGAAAATTAGAAAATTACGGGATAATCAAATCTCGTCTCTGCACTTGAACACACTTTCACGTCGCTTAAATTAATGATAGTCCGTTCTTTTCATTTCTTATTTCTGTTCTCAGCTTAGGCGTGTATTCCTAGGTCTTGGGGACACTAGGCCTGAGGGACACTAGGCCTGAGGAACTTCGGACGTCCAGAAATCCTTTATGTTGACCCTCGGAATAGCAGAATACGATGTGCAGCTGGTCCGAAGGTTGCTGGGAAGAGGGAAAACGAATTATTAGCATTGTGAATGCCAGGACACTCGCCCGACAGGTGTTGTTGGTATATTGTTATGTACGAACGTAATTTACGATTGGAACTCGGTACTACAAAGTGTAAACTGCGAAAGTTGTTCTAAAATTGTTGGCAACGTGTTACGTCATAATAAACTGCAGTAAGAAGCAACATTGGTAAATAATGTTGAAGTTCATGTTTTTAAAATTTCACATTATTCAGATTCATATCTGAAGAATTTCATTGAATTTAACGTAGAATATCTCACAAGAAAAAATTTAAATTTACCTTCAATTAGCACTACCCAAAAAATTACTTCCAAGACACTGCAAGCAAAATCAAAAACCTTTTCCGATGTTTGTTTTTGATACTAAAAGTTCAAATAATTCTGAAGGGCAAAAACGTAAAAGTGATGAGATATTACCCTAAGTTTTCCGCCCCCCAACACATGAAAAACAAACACAATAGGCTTGTTGATGTTAAAGAAATTTTCCCCACACACCCAATTATTCAAATTTACTTTACTTTCATAATTGCTTTAAATAATAAAAATGGAGGCAGAAACACAGGTAATTGAGAGAGGTACTATAAGTCCCTAGAGCATCAATTAGATGGCTCCTCTAAACGAAAGAACAATGATAAGAAACTTATAAAACAACATATATGATATACACACTGAACATCTATTTTGGAGAGCAATTCTCCTAAAGTATAGTGTTTATGAGAACAAATCTCCTTAAAAAAATCTTCCCGAACTCTCTCAAAATTCCCGGAGTGAACCTTATTTTTAAAATGGTGATAAAAATTGCATTAATAATTATAT
The DNA here is from genome assembly GCA_014220935.1 of Platorchestia sp. MABIK. Lineage (NCBI taxonomy): Eukaryota > Metazoa > Arthropoda > Malacostraca > Amphipoda > Talitridae > Platorchestia > Platorchestia sp. MABIK. The sequence goes on along the minus strand of JACJUY010003328.1, from coordinate 39,278 downwards.
ACCTATCTCTGTTGAACAAATTATTAGCAAAATATCCGAGAAAATTGTGTATAAAAAAGTGTATTCTTATTTTGAACAAAAATCTTTTCTCTACAACAAACAATACGGTTTTCGTTCTAAAAAATCGACGACACAGGCTGTTTTAAATCATTTACAATACCTTTATTCTAATACAGATGAGGGATAGCTTGTTTTCTCTGTAATTATTGACTTTCGAAAAGCATTCGATTACGTTGACAATAGCATTTTACTATCGAAACTACACTGTTATGGCATCAGAGGAGTTGCACTGATTGGTTCAAATCATGCTTAGCAAATCGAAAGCAATATGTTGGCATTGACGATGCACAATCGGAACTGCTGACAATCAGCCATGGAGTACCGCAAGGGTCGGTCCTTGGGCCTGTTCTCTTTTTGATCTTTATCAGCGATATTGCTAAATCTACTTCATTATTCAAATTCATACTTTTTACCAACGAAAGCACGCTGTATGCGGCTCTTCCAGTTGAAAATCCAATTTTCATTGCAGAGAATATAAATAATGAGCTGCAAAATGTTTCAAAGGGGCTTAAAGCCAATAAAAAATATCTCAATATCGATAAGACATAATACATTATATTCTCATACTAGAGATATATGTCTCTTCCACACATTAAAATTGGTGATGGTGAAGTTGAAGAAACCAACTCCTGCAAATTTATGGGCATTATATTAGATAAACATCTGACATTCAAAGAGCATATTGCACATATTAGTACTAAATTATCAAAATCAGTTGGAATCCTAAATGAAGTACAAAATATGTTGCCTGAAAAAGCTTTAAAAATACTTTATCGAACGATCATTTCACCATATCTGCAATAGGAGATAGAGGCTTGGCACAGAACTGATAAAAATAAAAACCAATCTGCTCTTTGTATTGTGAACAAAGGCCAATCGAGCAGTTATGAAATTGTAATTTAATTCTCACACAAATGATTCATTCAAAAGCTTAAAAATACTCAAGCTTTTTGATCTCCACAACCTCTCTATGTGTAATTTCAGGTATAAAACACTAGCTGATGATGGCAACAGAGAACTCAAACAATTATTCACTGCTTAAACTGGCCACCATGATCATTTAACACGAAACAGAAGTAACCTCATACTTCCTTATTATTCAAAATCTCGGTCACGACACAGTATCATCCTCATTGGAACTAAGAATTGGAATGCAATCCCTGCTGAGATCCGTGAAAAAAGCTCTTAAAAAGCTTTCCAAACAAATCTGGAATCCGTTTTCATATCGAAATATTATTCATATCAGGTAATTCAAGTCAATTTCTTTTTTCTTTTGATACGACTTATCTTGATAAGGTAATCTATCATAGTAAGAATATAGATCTCATGCACCTAATCATTTTTCTAGAATATCATTTTTCTGTTCCCATCTAGCTTATATTAACTATTTCTTGTTTTTTTGGTTTAAAAATCAAGTATCAAAACATGATCAGTCTAGTATGCCCCTATAGGTTAAGTAAATAAGGTTAAACATAACTGAATTGTGCACTTTTAAAATAGCTAGATGATAGGATGCCCTAGAAGTCGCTGAACAAATTCGGGCCCACAAGTAGCTCTACTCAAATATGTCCATTGTACTACACTTAAGATACAATCTACTGCTGTATCACTTGTGGTAAATCAATTGTTAAACTTTACCAAATTGTTAAATTGTTAAAGCAGTATTCATGAGAACAAATCTCTCAAGTAGTATTTATTAGAAAAAATCTCTTAAAGAAGTTTATCTGAGAACAAGTCGTATTTTTTGATGGACTACAGCGTAGTCTATGACAACCAATGTGTCCAAACTGCTCACTGTGGTTGGAACGGAAGGAGGAAGGCGAGAGGCTGGACGGTTCCGATGTTGGTGTTGTCGCACAAAATTCTGGCCCACGAGGCGAGGCGGATCTGGTTGAGTTGAGCTGACCGACAGAGAAGCAATTAATATTTAGCAAAATAAGCTGTTTTGCCCCTCCAAATAACGTATTATGCGCTCCTAGCAAGTCCACATCGTTTAATATTCGGCAAACTAAGCTGTTTTACCTTTCCAAATTTCGTATAATGCGCAACTAGCAAGTTCACATAGTTTATTATTCGGCAAAATAAGCTCTTTTACCACTCCACATTACGCATGATGCTCTCCTAGCTGGCGCTCATCGTGGGCTGCGCTATTTCTGAAGGTTCCAGAAATATGCAACTTTAACCGTGTTGTTGAGAAGAAATGTTTACACAATAATGTTACGACCAAATTAGAACCCCTTTTGATAAATATTCGTATGAAATCACTATCATCGTTTCAATAGTGAATGCCATGTTGCTGCACTAAGTTGTACATGAACACAGTGACCATGCTTCTATAAATAATTACTTTAATTTCGATGTCACAAAACACACTTTGACATACTATGGCAAACCGTAAATACGCTCACGTTGTGACAAAGAGAACCGAGGAGCCTCAACGTCTAGAAGTAATTTATTGTACCACAAAGACCAGCATTTGTCCGTTAGCTCTGTCTCATGTCATGATGGCCGTAAAATTGATTTGAATTCCCCTTGCGTTATTCTAAGCTCAGACTCAAGAGTTGAAATCAAAGTATTTTGTGAAGCTCCGATTGGCACTTTATTATTTTTGTTCTAAGCTATGCTACTACTGTTGACCTAATAGCAATACCACCATGGAAAACAAGTTGTACGTGACCATTGGAAGAAAATGTCAGATTTCTGCTCGATGAATTTATTATCAACTGAACAAAATATAAACAACGTTCATTTCTATCAGACAAAAAACACGACTTCTGTGCTTGGAAAAAATTTACCAAACACAAAAAAAATCATGTATCTGGCCAGAGATCCATAAAAAATTGAATTCGATGCAAAAGAATATCTCACGTATTGTGAAAGAACCAGGCTGTCCTCCATGATCGTAGAAGAATCTGTCTCCCTTCTGGAGCCTGGAGAACTGATCTCCTACAACGCATAAGAAGGTCCACCCAAGCAGACCGCCGCGCACAGGTCTCTCTGACAAACCTCCCGCGAAGAAGTCCACGTCATCGGGATGATCGTAAAGGGTCTCAAGTCTATGATGGACGCAAAGAAAAAAGGGTCATCCAACTTTTATGATGAGGTACCGAAAAGAGCATCCGTTGGCTTGGTTTAGAAAGGGTTGGAATTGCTTGCAAAATACGTTCGATATGGTAGGACGTGCTCTACAGCCTTCTCATAATTTATAGAGTTTTTAAAATGATTGTAAGATTTAAAACGAGACATTAAGAAACTGAAGAGAATACTACAAGCTTGAAATTACCTTAACGAAACTTTCAAGAACTAAAAAATGGTTATTGCTCCCTGAAAGCATGAAATTACATCGAACATCCGGGTGATTATCCATCTACAAAACCAGCTGGAGTCGCTCATGAATGATTGTTGTCAAAAATGATAATAAAAAATAAATTGTATCTACTTGAAATGTTCTTATGCTAAGAAAAAGCCATTTAACTTTAATACGTTTGTTCTTTTAAATCATGTTTGACCACACACGTTGAGAGGACATTTTGCCCACCAAAATGATTTGTCGAACTTGACCAAGCTTGACTAAATTAAGGGATGTGGAGTTTACTCCACTTGATATTAGTTACCTAAAATAAAACGCGCAACAAAGCAGCAATCAGTCAAAGAAAATCAAATTCAAGAGATTTGCTAACATATGTCATTCCTGAATTTTTCTTACTTATCCAGCAATAACTTTGATAATAAATATTGGGACACACAAAGCATCGACGAAATGTGTTAATAACGTCTGCGATGATAAATAAATTGCATCTCATTACACTGAATTGAAAAATATTTGTATGTTAAACTCATTTTTCTAACACGGGTAATGCAGGGTTTTAATTTTGAGAATAAAAAATTAATTTTTTTAAAAACATGAAAATGGTTCTTCATTGGCAATGTTGGGGTTATTGCTATGTACGCCAATTCCTTACTGTATATACATCCAATTCGTCAAGAAGTGTGGAAAGATAAATTAAATGATTCGATTAACATTTGGGAGTGTTGCATAAAACCCGTTGTGGAAAGATGACATGAAAGAATCCCAGTCTAACTTTTTCACCGCCTGCATGCATGTTTTTCGCCGCCCATGTAATTAAATCGCTTGGGTGGAAAAAACATGCATGCTCCGGCGAAAAAGTTAGACTGGGATTCTTGTTATGTAGGAAACAGTACGTTTGGTTTTGTATTACCCCTCGAAAGATAACTAAAGGTGACTTCCGTAGAAAAGAAAAAGAACTTTCATGCTTCACATTCTGTAATACGTTTGCAGGAAGACTAACAGGATTATCTACATTTGATGACTCAGCTAAGATGCCCAAATGTTTTTGAACCAAGAATTTCATCAATTGGAATGACTGTCTGTTAGAATGAAACTCTGTTGTTGACCGTCATAATCAAAAAACAAATTTTATAATTACGAAGTGTTGTAACGGTTGTCATGATTGTTACAATCATGTGTCTAAGAAAATAATTATTGATACGGAATGTAATGACATGAATAGTAAAAAAATACGTTCGAGATGAGGCATCAGAGGGCTCATCTGAAAATTTTTTCGACTTTCAAAGAACATTTCTTTAATTACGTAGCTGTATGCATAAATAATATTGTTTTGTAGTAGAAACCATAAACAAAATTGCTTTACAGGATATACGGGATCAATTTTTAAAAGGACTCGAAGAAGGAACTTCTCGTAAACAAATACTGAATCGGTTCCTGTCAGTACCCTGGGTGTAAGGACTTTGTTGTAAAAGTAACTCGCGCACTTTAGGTACGCTTAAAGGAAACAAGCGTAGAATTGGTTCTGGTATGTACTTTTGGACGATGTTGCTGGGGATCTGGTCAGTGAAGTCTTGGAAAGTCCGGGCTCGTCGTAGGCCACACTCCACCCTCACTTCGTTGTAGGGCGCTATGCCGTGGTCTCGCCCGCGGTGCAGGTTTATGCTAATCAAGTCCAGGCCGACGCTTGCTCCAGGTGCCTGATGGACATCGGATTTGATGTACGTTGTGAGGAATAGAAAGGTTGGTTGATTGCCAATGTACACTAGGGAAAACTGCGGATCTAAACGGATTTCAGTTATGAAAACTTCAAAAAATAGATTGCACGAGTACAATTTTCCCTCAAAGGACTCAGGAATGGATTTGAAGTAAAAGGAAACTTTCCATCGACCTTTTACCGTAATCACTTTAACTGGAGTATTTAACGTCGCTTCACCTATTAATAGATTTTTCGTTGGTGACTTAAATTTATGTTTTTCTTTAATCATAAATGAGGCGTTGTTGTGTCTTCTGCAATTGAGAAGCTCACTGATTACAACTTTTGTTTTCAATTTAAGTCACACTATAACATCACGTGCACACTTATGATGTAAACGAGGGATAAATTCTTCGCCTACGTAAATATTGAGCAAATCAACACTCTCATTTCCTCAAAACTATATATTCATCTAGCCTAGCACTGTCTGCAGCTGAAAAAAACATGAATATGTGCTGATGGATTCTCCGTTGAAAAAGTTGTGACCGGACAATATCAAAGTGTATATATATATATATATATATAAATATATATATAAATATATATATATATATATATATATATATATGTTATGATACATATCAAGTATATAGGTAGGTCAGCAGAAAAAGTGCGCGAAACAACAGCTGAGCGCGTCCGAGAGGGAAATAGGGAGTGCCTTACCTCAGGAGAAGGGGGGAGCACGTAGGGACTAGGAGCTGAATTGAAAGCTAGTGCGTAAAACTGCACGCATAGTAAGACGAGGACTAAACAGATGCGTAGCATAGAAAAATAGAGGGTTAAATTTCATTCTCTACGAGTTAAGAGAACAAAGGATTTTGGGGTTCTAAAAAATTTTTGAGAGGGTTGTGTGTAGTAATACTAGAACGAAGTGAGGGACACGTAAGCACAAAGGGGTGACGCTCAAGAACGAGCCAATGGGAGAAGCGGTAACTTCGCGGGGCCCTATACAGCCCACCGTGCGCGTCAGGCATGGGTTGACATATATAAGGATAGCGAAGTAGGAGCCGGTTTTATTTGCATGGTGCCGTGCAAGATGTAGGTCCAGAGAGCTGCAAAGGGGAAGTAAGCAAGTCTTTGTGTCACCTCTGTGTAAGGGGCGAATTGAAGTGGTCACGCAGCTGAAGAAATAGGATTTAATTAATCTGAATATTCATTTTGTTCTCAAGCAAGGGTTTTGATTTTTTAATATGGGTCAGTGAGCAACCTTTGAGATTATGTTCAATTTTTGTTCTCAAGCGGGGCGCAGTGGTTTAATTTTTCAATATCAAATCAATCAGAATACCAATTTGTTCTTTGTGTTTTTATTCAAGTGTTGTTCTCAAACAAGGCGTTTTGATTTTCATTTTGAATCTGGGGTAAAATGGGGTTATTTCTCAGGTGGAATTCATGGTAAATGGGGTTCTTTGGTGAACGCACGGTAAATTAAAATACAATGAGAGAGTTAGTTAAAAGCCAATTGTGTGGGGAGAGGCACGTTCTGTTTGTAAAGTAACTTATTCAAATGCTGAATTTCTTGTGTTTTTTTTTCTTATGCATTCAGATAAAAGATAAATAGGTTCAGTAGGAATCTGGTGGGGAATCTCGTGAAGTTTTAAGGGGTTTATTAACCATCAATTATAGGGGATCAAGGCTTAATGGAACGGATAATTAGAGTGTTCCATTGTTCTCAGGGTGGGGAGGCTCAACGAAACGCAGCTTGAGGCTGCCTTGCACTGCCTACAAGATGGTGCAGATCGAACTGAGGCCGCATTGCCTGGCCGTCGACCCAGCTACATCAGGGATGTGAAAAAAGGCGGCTGAGTGTAGCAAGGTTTACAGGCGCTGAGAGATACTTGCAATTCCGTACTTTGGGCTTATTCGCGCTCGCCAATGTTGCCTGGATGTGCGTAGGATGTGTTCCTAGCTACAGTGCCTAGGTTGCGTTGTGTTGCAGAGCGGCGCGCAAGTGTTTCCGCTAGGATTGGGTTTCATAAATCTTTTGTGTTTGTTTAGGATGCTTCAGGCCACTCTCGTGTTCATTTGCTTCTTTAAAATAAATCAATCACAAATGCTGAAGTAGTTGTTTTATATCCCGTGTTGACCTGAGGTACTGGAGTGGGTGAGCAGATCGGTAGCTACTATGTCTCTATTTTCCAACCTGTTCTATCATTTCTCCTTCTGTGTTTCTTCAGCTCTGAATTTTCCTGTTTCCTCTCCAACTATGAGGTTGAAATCCCTCACTACGGATAAGGGGGGGAAGCGCCAGCGCACCCCCCCTCGTTTCGTGACAGATACATAGATTGGTTCAGACCCTAAACATGTAAACAAATTGAATGCGAAAGAATAAAATCGGAATAGCCACTGTAAAATTGAGAATATTTCGCTAAAAGTTCTAAATGAGAGACAGGTATATTCATTTTTTATATGGCACTCTACATGACGCTGAAAAAGTAGAAAATCAAATTTTAAATTCAAGATTCGTGAGGGCAGTCACTCCAAAGTGGGAACGCTTGGGTAAAATGAACCCAGTAACTAAGGTTTTTGCGAAAAATTTCCCAGAAAGTGATAGCTTTTTATAAACATCCAGGTAAATAAAATAAGTTATCAAACATATTAAAACCAGAAACGCCTTACCTGGAAAAGATGGTTGGTGAGTTCACTGGTCACGAACGAATCAAACTTTTGGATGGCCTGGCGAGTGAAGGTACGGGCGAACATGTCCAATACGCCTGGAATTGTCCGGAAGACGTGGGGCGAATTGAAGTGGTTGCGCAGCTGAAGTGTCTGGCTCACCTGGCCATTCGCGCCGTACAGGCTGAGGAAGGTACATGCCGCGAAAACAATAAATCCGTTCTGCTAAGTTCGAGGTCTGAAGAATGAGGCTTAACAAATATTAAAACTGAATTATCCACGAATGCAAAGCCGGAAATTATTATATGTTCAAATAAATTTCTTACAAAAGTTATTGAATCAAAAAGAGGTGAGCAGAAAGTTTTTGAAATTGGAAAATGTGTAAAAATTTAGTATTGTGTTACTCCTGCTTTGGCGCTCCTCATGAGCCTTATGAATATTGGGAGTTCCAGAAAACAGCAATCGAATTTACAAGCCACCTCAGTGCATTGCTTGTAGCTCCCTTAGTTCGTTTGCGCAAGAAAGTGTTAATATCGCAAAGTTTTGAATGCAGCTGAAAGTGACAGGGTTTCTTTCTAAGAGACTAGTAAATAAAAACGTAACAGTTTCTCTCAATCTTCGCTACCTCCGCCGTCGCCCTTCTCTGGATGAGTCTAAACCACTCGTTGAACAGAACAAAAACACAAGTTTTCACACTTAGAAAGGCTTCTGAATTGAATTTTTCTTGTTCGAGTCGAAGCAAATCAAATGGTACAGATTTATTTGAAGAGCGCAGACATTGAAAATTTTAAACAAGTTAAGTATTTTTAAACTAGACTGGACGAAAATATTTATTGAAGCAGTAGATCAACGAAGAGATTTTAGTGGTAAAATCACCACAAATATCACAGAAAAACAAGTATGGGACAAAGCTTTCAGTATGCAAGCGTAAGTTTAGACTTCGTAACAAGGAAGTATTACTACAAGTCAAAGCACATTGTACATCAGAATTTATCAAAATTTAAAATTTACTACGAAGAAATGTCTTTTCTAGGACGGGGGATACGTTCATAAATCGTTTTGACCAACACTGAGTAAGCATTCGCCCACTATTTGAAAAACATGAGAGGTAATCGAAATTCTAAAGGGGTTTGGAAAAATAAAAAATGTACGTCTAATTATTTCAATTTTTATCTCAAAATTTAACCCTCCATAACACCAACTTTTGACATAGGTTAAGAACATGTCTGACAATGTTCATAACCTGGCAAATACGCTACGAACACGCGAGGCTGCTCAAAAAAAGTGTCATAGTAGATCTAAAAATGTCCAGGAACGACGAAATAGAACTTCAAATTTAGTTTCAGTCAACATCGTACTTAACGAATCCTTGAACCAGGGAATGTCCAAATCTGTAGGCACTTGTAGCGAACTCGTTGTTTATTGTGGGCTCGATGTTGTGGTAGTAGCGGAATCTGTAGCCCGAGGGCACGGGCAGTGGGCTCAGGCCGTATGTGAGCATGAAGTCGAACCCTGAAAATCAAAACATGTTTAGGAAGCTAAAAAAACTTATCTTGAAGCGAAATATCAACAATACATAATTTACATTTAATTCAATTAGAATTAATACCATGAATATGCGACTGAATTCAACGGGACAAGAAGAAAAAAATTAAATTTAATCAAATTCAAATTTAAATTTCAATTTGAAAAGTTTCATCACGCTTCACAGAGCGGGGTTTCTACCATACAAGAGGAAAAGAGAAAGTGCTAAGCTTGCGATGTGCCGGGAAGGAAGAAATAAGAATAAATAAAAAGACAAAGTCTCCACTTTATTTGAAAATTCATTACTTTGTATGTAAAAGAAAATGTTATTGACGCTATATCTGTTCTGCATTCCAGGGTTAGGTTGTACGCTTATAAAAATTACTACTACTCCTACGCTGCTTTTTCTTTTCCCCATTCTATATATATAGACCCACTATTGAGAAGCATGAACTCATAAAGTCACATGAGACCTATACTCGTGCGAACAGTAAAAATATAAGTTGCTGTCGTAACGCGGTATATCATGGGGTACTTGAGGAATTTTTAAATTTAATTTTCGTCTGTATCGGAAACAGGAGATGAGAATACAACTCTTATTTCTACAGAAGTCACGTAACACACCGACGATGATAGGGAGCCACTCATTGTACAAGATGTGCTGGTACTCGGCCACCACAATCCTGCGGGCTTCTTGGAAGAGAGCTTCGTCCGACCAGCCAGGATGAATGGAGAGCAGTTCTGCTGCAACTCTATTGTGTTCTCGATGGAAAATGGTGTGGATCGCTGTCAGACTAGGCAGTTGGTTGACTCTTGAATCACCTGTGATAAAAGAAGAACATCGTGGGACTACTTAGTTGTCAAACTTATCATCTGACATAAATTTTTTGTTCAAATAAGCGAATGAGCTCGGAAAGAATTGTTATTTTCTGACATTATAACAGTCATTCAAGCGTAAGAAATGGATGTAGATGTTCTCTATACAGCTTACAAGAGAAGAAAGTAAGGGAAGTTCCCTACTCGAACACTTAGGGGTCATAAAAACAGTAGTTAAAGCTCATTTATGACTAGTTCTGCAAAAAAACTAGTTCGGTGTGAAAGAATAATCAATCTTACGGATATTTGAAAAATTTGTCATATTTTAATATAAATAGGCATATGTACCATGAATTTTTTAAATGCCATTAATAGCCGACACGTGAATAAACATCGACTAATGTCAGGGAGCCTGGAAGAAATTTGGTGGCGAGAATCGCAATCGCAGTTTGAGGTCGATTAATGCCAGGAAGCCTGAAAGAAATTTGGTGGCGTGAATCACATTCGTAGTGTGAGGAAAGCAGCACAAACCAGCAAAGAAGCAAACGCCCCCGTTCTGTTGGGCTGCGCAGGTCGCGGGGTTGACGGGGAGCAGGTCGCCGGCGCTGAAAATGAGGCGGCCGCTTACATTGGCTCGCAGGCGGGAGGCTTCTGCGGCAGTCGAGCCGTAGATGTTGGAGCCGTCTAGCCAGTGGGTTAGCCGGTTCAACTGCACAATCACGAAGCGGTATGTTGGATTAAGTGTGGGTGGTTAGTAATACGTTAGTATTAAGACGTTAGTGAGACAGAATGTACCATCCTGAAGAACATGGGTAGACGTGAGTAAGGAGGTAGGGACGGAAAGGAAAGTAAATGATAAGGACTTAAAGAGAAGAAAGTGATGTGAGCAAAAGAAAAACTGCATGGAGAAATGAAATAGGAAAAAATTTGCGGAAAAATTTGATATGAGAGGTACGGCTCTGAAGTAAGTTGCGTACGCGCACTGGTAACATGAGCCTGATATAACAAATTATCTTTCTTCCTCATCACTATCAAACCCAGTTTTATTTCACTGGTCACGCTTGTTTTATAAGGTGTTCTCAAAAATGGTTCAAAGAAAGCGCGAGCGTACCTGTTCTGCATATCCAAAATTGCACGCCGGAGTGAGGCCCAGCATGCTCCTGACGAAGTTCATGCAGGTCGTGGGTGAGTAGGTAGGATCGTTCGGGGGCAGAACGATGGGCCAGCAGCTAGGGTGGACATTGGGGCCACTCGCTACCGCTCCGTTCGAGCAGCATTGTATTCCATCACCGTTATCTGAGGGACGAGAAGGAAAACAGATTTTATTTCACTACGGTTTTATGTACGACGGTTGTGCCAGCGTTCACCTTTCGGGCGAATGATATTTTTTGCTCTTGAAAAGGCTGCTACAGAAGGCTCACTAGAGACACTTCATAACTGTTCTCCTAAACGGCTCGCGTTCACTTCTAATGGAAATTTATCCTGCTTTCCACCTTTAATCTAGATTTCCCTCAACACAAAGCTCGACTTTCTCGGAAGCATGGTATGTACGAGAGGGCTGCTTTTTAGAGGTTCTTATATACTTATCACTCGCATGTTTGGGGGTTACACGTAAAGCTGACAATCGCTGATGTACCATCCAAAATGTTCTCATTGACTTCTCATTGTATTCTTTATTGTCGCTAATATTAAAATCATTTGAAACTTAGATTGAACTAACCAAGATAATATATTTTTGATTTTTGATGACATTCTCTCGATTTTTGTTCAACCAATGATTGTCATCAAATGGTATCTACTATGATGTAAAAGAGTTTTAAATTATGCTTTTATGATATTTTTCCACCATTTCATTCAATGTTTCCAAAAGCAATGAAACTTTTTGAAAACTTCAATACTTGGTTGTACATCAGAAAAAGCTACTTATTTGACCAGAAATGCTTATAATATCTCGTAAAATTATTATGAAATTCAGTTGGAATAAGGTCTAAATCTGCAAATTGAAAAATGAGTTTTTTCATACAGCGTATCAATCTGAGAATAACTTTAAAACCACAATTTCCAATGTTATTTCTTGTGAGAATTTAGCACTAGTCGATTTGATATTTAATAATTTGGCCTTAGGTTTAAAAAATACCATGCAATATCCTTATGGTCGTCCCCACAGAACAGTACTTACTCAAACTGGGGAAGGGGACGTGCGTGATGTCGTGATCAATGAATTGCGCCCACTGCATCACAGAATGAGTGAAATCGACATCTACGTTGTTTTGGTCCTCCATAATAGTTGTGGACACGAGGCGCTCCAAGGGCAGAGATCCTGTCGGGTCAGCTGAGAGGGTGCGGGGAGAGCTGACACCTGCAATGAGAGGGTCGAAAAGTGGCGGTGACTTCTAGAATAGCATAAAAGGTCTACTTTACGTTCAAAGAAAGGAAAGGGAAAAGATAGCTGCAAGACACAATGAATGCCATTAAAAGGTGAAAATATCAAGGTGAGTTGGGATCCAATTCTGAACTATTCACTGCGTCTTTACTTCATTTTTTCAATGGATTAGGGCATAATATGCCTTTATTCTAAAAATTAACTCGTCCAGAGATTCATGTTAAAACTTTGCAAATAATTACAGAGCGATATCTTAAATTATTTTCGAACATAATTTTGACAACCTCGAATCTAATTATATTCATTAACAGAAGGGTAAGACTTTGCTTGAAAAATCAAAACAGAATTCAAAAATGACGAAACCCAAAACCAACGCTGACGGAGCGTATTCTTGGTTAAAACAAGCAAGGTTTTTTAGTAATACTCCATGGGTGTTTTGGTCTTGAATATTAAATGCCAACCCTGTTATTAACGAATTGATTCAACATCTGCTTGGTAAGCATAACAGATTCTCACCGTCGTCATAATAAGGTGGCAAGACCCTTTTCACAGCAGTCGCACTCTTGCCCCAGAGCGGATTGGCCAAGTTGTTGCAGGAGCCGTCAGTGGTTCGGTACTTGGCGTTCGGGTTGCATTGAGGCGCGACGGGGCAGTTCCCTGCGAGAGAGCTTTGGCGCACTGACAGGTCACGCAAGCCTTGGCCGCCTTGCCTTGGCGTTAAGTTGAACCTGGACAACACAAAATGGTCACCTACTAAAGAAATCAATCCCAGTCATGAGGTCGTCAAACCAAAAAATAAATCATGGTCATGTTTTTCGTCTTCACACCTCCTCTAATAAATTAACCTGTCTTTTGAAAACACTATTCAAGCATAATAGCACTATTTTAGGCCCATTTTTATCAATAATTAACCCTTCAAATGGGTCATTCTATTCTAACCTAACCTGCAACGTTCGGAATGAAAATACAATTAATTGACTCTACCAAACTCTGTTATATTCTCCCGATATAACTGCCCTACATTTATAATTATGAAGGAATCGCTACGAGGAATACTGAAATGCTACGTCTGGCCAACGACTTTCATCTCCACGAAAAGAACCGTACTTGAAGATAAACTCTCGCGGATAAGCACGACTTCGAAGCAACTCCAC
>JACJUY010003328.1:0-15912 GCA_014220935.1 Platorchestia sp. MABIK | reverse complement strand
ATAACCACTCAGATTTTTTTACACGGGACATTTTTCTATACAGCCTCTATTTCTACTGATTAAACTTCTTCTTTGTGGACATGCTGAGGTTGTTTCTCCCACCATGTTATGACTTTTGTTTTGGTTGAACTTGCTATCAAATTCAAGTGCCTCTCAGGTTTCTCTTTAATTTTGTTATAAATAAACAATTCCGAAAGGACTGAGTTTGGGGTATAAACCTATGATTCTGAGATGTAACTCAAACTTAGCATCATTTTTGCCTCATTTTTTTCAATACGTAACAGAAATTTATTCCGTTTTAATAAAAAACTGAAGCAGTTCACAGACAGAAACGTTAGGAATCTTCAATACATAAAACATTTCCAATTGCATGATGCTATGACAATTGGTAAAATCAGTAAAGTGACGAGTAAAGTAGTAAAATCAGTGAAGGGGTGAGTAAAGTTGTAAAATCGGTAAAGTGGCATGAAATGTGGTAAAGTGCAAGTTGTAAAATCGGATATGTAAAATCAGCTTTATACTTCTAAAATCATTTCATTCATCTGCAGAATTTGACAGACCTGCGAAGCTGACCGCTCGTATGGCCCGATGTATAGGCAGGTCTGCGTTGTGGGCCACCACCTGGTCGCGCGGCGCAGGGTCCGGGTGGGCTGCGCACTGGTGGCACGCCAGCACCACTACCAGCACCAGCAACTTCGTGGCCATCCTCGTCACAGCTGCGAGGAGAAATTACATGAATTCTTGTATTAACATGAGAACTAATATCCATCTTAACTTGAGAAATGAACGTGAAAATGATCACAAAAACTAGAATGTTAAGTTAATTAGGAATGAAAACAAAAAGTTTGAAAGAAAATCCCTTGAAATCGTGTTTGAAAGAAAATCTTTGAAATCGCTAAATCCAATCAAACTTGTCATCAGAAGTTCACAAAATCCATTTCTATAGTACGTGTCCAGCGCTAGATAAGGAGAAGATAAAAATTAGAGAAACTAACTTCATGGATTAGAACAAAATTTTTACTTCGTGGACAAAAATATGTTCAGAAGGCAGGATGCCACACTTACGTCGTGAAGGGAAAGCCGGATGCGAAAGGATTTCTGTTAAAAAGTCCTTTTTGTTCTGAAAGGATCTTTCGATCAAATTGAGCTATGCGCTGTTTTTACTGACCGTGCATGGTGACCCGATGCTAAATGCTCAAATTTCATTTTAAAAACGTTTCTAAATTGAGAGTTTACGCTTAAAAACCGCTCATAAAATAGTTAAGTCAATGGAAGAATTTTCGCTTCGGCGGCATCAATTAATGTTTGAAAATCTGGCCCCAGCAGTAAAACATCCAGTCTTGGAAGGCGTACGGTAGACAAGCGAAACATGACAGGTTTCAAACGAGCTAAAGTCAATTCCGTTACTGATAATTTCTTTCCACTTTTCAAACTCGGCGAAATAGTCCTCGTTCTTCACGTGTTAAAATGCGAAGAAAATTGCCAACAGAATTTCATCAATAGATATTATTTCAGTAAAATGGTTTGAAATTTTCTTCTAATTTTCCATCTAATGAACATTCCGATAATAAGAATGGATTGTGTTTCAGATGCAAAAGGTTATTTTGCGAACCAGTTGTGATCATGTCTCAGGAATGCATTATCATTATATAAAGGTTTTAAAGGTGAAAATATGGTTGCTAGAAAAGTTGGTTACAAAAACAGGAGTCACAACTGGAATTGACCGGTTGCACAAAATGCCGGCTAGCGGGCAAACATCAGGAAAAACGCAGTTACATTTATGCAATGAAAACGAGTCACAATTTTTCCTGCACCGACAATGTGGAGGCCTGAGTCAAGGTAATGACGTCAGTCGAAACGTACTCTTTGCTTAACTATCTGTAACATTGAATGTTTCATGAGTAATCCTTAGAGGAGAATGAATTTTGACGTGTATCAAATAGTAATGTTGATGAGTACATCGTTGGGTAATGTTATGAGTACATCAATGAGTAATGTTGATGAGTACATCAATAGGTCATGTTGATGAGTACATCAATGGGTAATGTTATGAGTACATCAATGGGTAATGTTGGTGAGTACATCAATAGGTCATGTTGATGAGTACATCAATGGGTAATGTTATGAGTACATCAATGAGTAATGTTGATGAGTACATCAATGGGTAATGTTATGAGTACATCAATGAGTGATGTTGATGAGTACATCAATAGGTCATGTTGATGAGTACATCAATGGGTAATGTTATGAGTACATCAATGAGTAATGTTGATGAGTACATCAATAGGTCATGTTGATGAGTACATCAATGGGTAATGTTGATGAGTACATCAATGGGTAATGTTAGTGAGTACATCAATGAGTAATGTTGATGAGTACATCAATGGGTAATGTTGATGAGTACATCGATGAGTAATGTTGATGAGTACATCGATGAGTAATGTTGATGAGTACATCGATGAGTAATGTTGATGAGTAATGTTGATGAGTACATCAATGAGTAATGTTGATGAGTACATCAATGAGTAATGTTGATGAGTACATCGATGGGTAATGTTGATGAGTACATCAATGGATAATGTTGATGAGTACATCGATGAGTTATGTTGATGAGTACATCAATGGATAATGTTGATGAGTACATCAATGAGTAATGTTGATGAGTACATTAATGAGTAACGTTGATGGGTATATCAATGAGTAATACTTCAGGCCCTCGAGGAGCTCTGCTTAAATGTGTCCACTGTAATAGCCTTGAGTAAGAATCTACTTGAAGAATAACTTATGGTAAATGAGTTTTCGGAATTATTAAAAATGTTTATCAAATTATCGGCGCAGAGGCCTCTGCAGAATTTCGAAAAATCTCGTTTATTTTGTTAACGATACTTGAAATTTACAAACGAATTATACTTAAATTTGTGCTGTTTTGTTATCTGAATTAACATCTACTGTATATGAACTTCAACAATGCTTCTGTGATTTTCTCTGTCATACACGCCAATTATTGTGGGAATTTCCCCATTTTTCACGTTTCTCAGAGTGTGTATTAAATATAAGGGATTTGTTCAAATTCCTTTTATTTTTCGGAGCCTGCTTATGTCTTTCAAAGTTCTTAACGGTGACATTGCTGGTTTTGCGTACTACATCGAATGATTAAACAACTTTCAACATTTCAATAG
This sequence comes from Platorchestia sp. MABIK, assembly GCA_014220935.1. NCBI lineage: Eukaryota > Metazoa > Arthropoda > Malacostraca > Amphipoda > Talitridae > Platorchestia > Platorchestia sp. MABIK. The sequence goes on along the minus strand of JACJUY010003328.1, from coordinate 12,733 downwards.
AACCCTCATCTAATTTATGGAGTGATTGAAGTGGTGTTTTCTTCAGTTTCTTTAATTTCTATGTGGGAACACATTTTCACTTTCGTTCTACATGAAATAAACATCCGACAAATTAGAAGCAATCATTTCAAAGCATTAAACTTTAATTACTTTAATGAATGTATACGAATTGGAAAAATAATTTATTAATGTCGGTGAATGTGTGTTTCTCACATGATGCTTATTTTTCACCTCATAAACATTGTCGCAATCTTTAAAATTAAAGTTAAAAAGCAAACTTTACATCATTGATTTGATTAAACGATTGGGGAAAACTGCTGCTGTATTTTTTAAAATGTAACGTTCTATTCCCCAAAACGGCAATTTAAGTATGACTCTATCCCTTTAAAATACTGGTCATACGTGCAGTAACATAAATTAAAATTCCAGATTTGAATCCAAGAGCAGTAGTAGATCATAAAAATGTTAGAACTTGAATTTCAGACCGGTAGTGAGTATTAAAAAAATTTCATAGCGTGAATTTGAGACCATTAGTGTAGTAAATAGTCAAAAGTTTCCAAGCTTGAATTTGAGAGCCGTAGCGAATTCGGAAAAATTTCATTTTCTGTTGCACATCAGTTGAAAACGTGCCCTTTTTCTTAATTATCGACTGTTGTTGCTTCATAATTATCTTAGATTACAGGAAATAAATATTGTTGCAAAATTTTACTCCAGCTATTGTCAGTTAAGAGAGACGTTGTTTATTCTTCATGGACTAGTACCTATTACATTTACTATTTAGAAACAAATGCTTGAAATACTTCGAGCCTTCATGCCAAGTCTTTCGAAGTAGGAGTTTAGACATCATTTAGGAGTTCGGGCGTAGTCATAAGGACAGTTAGGAAAGTAGGAATGCTAATAAAAATTCCGCACCCCAGAAAATGATTATTCATTGATCGCTGGTGGTGTACCATTTACTTTTAGTATAGGTTGGACATATTGATAATATGTCGATTTCTGAACTTGAATGCTTGAGAATCAGAGAACGGCTTCCACACTGGAATTTTATCCATTCTACATGTAGGTCCAAATTCTTAATTTTCGTTAATTACTGCAAAATAATCACAAGGAGATACATAACCGTTTTTTCTGTATGTCACCTACGTTCTTTGAAACATCATGAGGCTAGCGTGAACGAGCTCGTATCATTAACATGAGCAAGAAAGCTTAGAGTCTACGTACTGAGAGCTTGATTTGGAAAATAATGCACCATAACAAAGGGATCAGTGTAAAAAAATTATTCATATCGAAATGACACCGGCCCCAACTAATTACATTCTGTATGCAAGAGAAAATTTTTTCGGTAAGTTATACTTACGTTATTACAACAGGAGGGCTTAGCACGAACGAGACTAGAGATGAGACACCCGGCTGTGTTGGTGTATCCACCACCTGTTCTAATGTTGTTCTGTGATGAACTGGTTGGGTGCTTTGCCCTGGACAAAATTGGCCACACTGTGGTGGTGCGGTCGAGCTAAGGGCTTAAGTAGTGTTGGTCATCGTTGTTGCACGGCACGTGTCACCAATTATGGCAGCAATCCTTTGAAATGTGAACCAGTGGTTTATTGCATAGTTGCCGTTTTAATTTTGGTTGATTATGAAGCTGATCATCCCGATTCTTTATTTTAGATACTGATGATTCACACTGCTGATTCTGATGATTCAGATGTGTTATACTTACAATCCTAAATCCCTAAATAGATGTTGATTGAAATGCTATCGTATTACTCTATAAAAAGGGTGAAAGCAATAATTATTCGTCGATTGTGTAATTGTTCATTTTCGCACAGAGAATGTTTAAAGGAACAGGAACAACTCGCAATCGACTAGGCCGTGGCAAACAACTGTTCTTTCGGCCATTGTAACTCCCTACCAACACGTGAGAAAATTTGAAAAGAAACTTTTCACTAGAATGGCTTAAGAGGCAAGGACCTGTCAAACTTCAATTAGTCGACGCATAGAGGCAAATCTTTAAAATTTCACTAATCTCAAATGAATCTCTTTATTTGGCAAACAGGGTTTCTTCATCACGGTGGAATTTTATTTTCTTTTGGGCTATTTTTCTTGAATTGATGCGAGGAACTAAAATCGTTCTGAACATAGCAAAAACTGAGGCATATTGGATGAACTATTTTTCCTTCAAAATTCGACGGCCTCCTAATGCTGTAATATATGTAAGGACCAAAAAACCTTCAAGCATTGACGGGAGGAAAATATCGAAAATATTTTATAGCATGGAAGAGTTCACTTTTTCATGGGTGTAAATATAATACTTAAATTCCTGTAATAATTAGGGGAAATATTTATTTAGTTATCGGATTTAAAAGATTAGTATCGAGAAACTTTGAAAGAAAGCAAATGTTATTTGCCAAAACTTTTCATTGATTGGGGAAATTGTCATCGAGTTTCTCCATGGCATGGCACAGAAATAAAACAAATGTTTTTTTGCGGTATAAAATGAAGCAACTGTAATGTTACCCGCAATTTAAAGCACAACATCCACACTTAAAATTACTTTAAACATAAACGTGGGTTCCTAAAATTAGATCCTGTACTTTTCCTACATAGATGACCCGCTCGCCCTTTTTATTTCTGACATCATTATCTCATATATTCCTTTGTGTACATACTTTTTGTTTTGCAAACATTGATGAAGGATTTGAATTCTGAAAAGTGTACCAGGATAAAATATGTTTATCACTAAGTTTATTCTTCTCTATTGTAATTTTTCAAAGTGACATTTTCTCACAACCGTCCAACTATTAGGGCTACTTCGGGATGCAATCTCAGAGGCAATAACATCTTGATGTAATATTTTTCATTTCTGCTGGGTTCTGCGACATTATCTTACTATGTTCCATTCGAAGAAGAGGTCACTCCCACTCTGGCATTTGGGATAATGAAAGAAAAATAGAATTGCTTTTTATTAAGGGTTAACATCATTCTCACTTCATGCTAAATGTTCTTCAGATCCACCGTAATTACTACTGCGAGAATATTATGGGGATTCTGTATTTAAGATTTGAAGCGTATTGAATATTATTGAACAGGAAGTGAAAATGTAACAAGTTCATTCTGCACTACTGCAATATTATATCGTATTAGACTCCTTTCGCAGTGCGATAAACAGTTAAAGATCAAGTGCACGTATTTCAAATACACGTAGTGCATCCATATGGCAAAAAATAAAGGAAGACAGTACACAACGAAGCAACAACCTGCAGAATTCCGCCAGCTATGCGAACTGCGTCGAACTGGTCGACAGCAATGAAATATTTCGCGGGAGAAAATTTCCTCAAGCCTAGAGACTTGAGGGCAACATTCACTGCAGAAAATGGTGACAGTCTTGAAAGCATTTGTGCTGAATAACAACATTGTGTGCAGTTTCAAATGAGATATGTCGTGTAGGTTTCGGCCAGTCAGTTCTACATTTCTTCGCATGTATTTCATTTTGAAATGAACCTTTGGGATTGCAATTAGTGTTTCCGTTTATATCTTGTTGACCTAATACAAAGTAAGTGCACGGCAGGGATGCAAATTATAAGCTAAAACGTCGCCTGAGCGACAGTTTAGACATCGAATAGGTGGTCTGAAAATGAAAGAGTTACTCAAGTAAAAACACAAAATAATATCCGAGCGTTTACGTATGCTAAGCATGGGAGTTTCTGCCTAAAATCAGGCTAAATAGTCGTGCATAGTGCCAGCGAACTTGTAGCTGAAAAAACGGACAAAATATTCGGGAGCTGACACAATAACCATTAATCAATTCACTACAGGATTATAATTTTCCTCTTCGGAACTCAAGGAACTCAGGGCAAGAAAGTAAGAAAACTTTCTTGAAAAATCTGTTACTGAAGTCAGTCTTGAAATTTAAATTATTTTCAAATGAGGAGAACACGAATGTACATCAGGTGGAAATGGCCTTGTACATATAGTCTCTCTGTAATTTGACGCATGAGCTAAATAATGGTGTGAAAAGATCTAACGAGCATCATTTCTTGGGAGGGCTTTCATCTACTGTGATAAAATTTTAGCGCACAAACTGAACCACAAACTTACCGAAGCGATCACTTCAGCTAAAAAAGAAAGCTAAAGTGCATGACTGTTATAAATTGACATCAGAATTTGACTCATCAGCAAATGAAACTTGCTTCATACAAACAAAATTGACCACAAGCAACGAATGTTGGCGAGATGAATCCCGTTTCGTAAATTGCCCGTCTGTACGGTCTTTTTTGCAACTGATGCGAAAATGGACACCCACTTCGAACATGATATTTACATTTGGCCTGAAAGAGCCTTGATGCTTTAATGACGAAACAAATCTGTCTAACTTCTAATGCCCGAACGAATTTCTCAGTGAAATATTCAGAATCATGTTTATAAAGCGAGTTAAAGTTATTAATGATTTCACATTGTTATTGAAATTTTGAATTCTGCGTAACGATTGCTGCGTGCAACAGCGAGTGACTTGCAATGATGAGAAACTTGATGTTCAGTCGACAAGAATTGAGCTCGTGTCTTGCTTTGGTCGTACGTCGAACTTGTTGCTGCGATTTTATAATTCCTATCTATGAGAGGCAAAGCACCTAAACTCAACCTAACAGAAATTAATGAATCTGAAGTAAAGCCGATTTCAAAAAACGGTCTGAGGTTAGATGGATTTTTAAAAGCGTTTGCTTCTTCGATAAATGAGTCATCTACAACACACTATATTAAAAATAAAAATGGTAATCTCACCAGCACTTATTCACTGTATCATGTACAATTTTAGCAATCAAAAATGAATGTGGTAATCATTTTTGAAAAATGAATTCGAATTTGAAAAATATGAAAAGCAGGCAAAATTAGATTCAGAAAATTATTTCTATCATAAACATTATGCAAACAACAGAAAATGTTCTCACAAAATTACTTATTTTAAAAGCTTAGTTCAGAGATATTCTTCTCTGAGAAGAAGATATTCTTCTCTGGATATTCTCTTCTTTTTAGAAGATATCTTCTCAGAGATATCTTCTAAGGTAATGTATCATAAGCGTTTTGAATTTTATTTGCGTTGAATATCTTTAATCAAAAAATAAAAATTGCAATTTCAATGTCAGAAATTAAAATTGTCAGAAATAAAAATATGAGACAAACAATAAGAGAATTTTTTTTCGAATGTTTTCACAGCATCTGCCCTTCCTTCAACATTTCACTCAATCAACGTTCAAAGCGTTAGGATTTTTTTGCGCATTTCGAACGAATTCATGCTTGGATTTTCCTCTGGAAATAATTTCTTCTCGGGATGATTTTTATAAAACAATTTTTGTCTAAACGTAGTTACTGAAAATTTGAAAATTAGGGGAAATTAAATCTCGTCTCTGCACTTGAACACATTTTCACGTCATTTAAAATAATGATAGTCCGTTCTTTCCATTTCTTATTTCTGTACTCAGTTAAGGCGTGTATTCCTAGAGCTTGGGGACACTAGGCCAGAGGGACACTAGGCCTGAGGGACACTAGGCCTGAGGGACACTAGGCCTGAGGGACACTAGGCCTGAGGGACACTAGGCCTGAGGGACACTAGACCTGAGGGACACTAGGCCTTAGAGACGTTAAGGCAGAGGGGTTTCGGACGCCCAGTGTTTCTTTATGTCGATCCCCGGAATAGCAGAATACGATGTGCAGCTGGTCCGAGGGTTGCTGGGAACAGGGAAAAGGAATTATTAGCCTTGCGAATGACAGGACATTCAATCGACAGGAAATATTGAACTATTTCTATACACGAACGTAATTTACGATTGAATGTTCGGTACTACAAGGTGTAAGTTGCGATGGTTTTTCAATAATTGTTAGCTATGTGTCATGTCACAATAAGCTGCCGAAAAAAGAACATTGGTATATAATGTTGAGGTTCATTGTTAGAAAATTTCACATTATTCAGATTCATATCCGAAGAATTTCACTGAACTTAAAGTAGAATATCACACAGGGAAAGCCTAAATTTGACCTCAATTAGTACTACCAAAAAAAAATTACTTCCAAGACACTGTAAACAAAATCAAATACAATTTCCGATTTCTGCTTTTGATTCTAAAAGTTCAAATAATACCGATGGGGAAAAACGTAAAAAGAGTGATGAGATATTACCCAAGAAAAATTTACGCCGCCGCACACATATGAAAAACAAACATTATAATCTTGTTGATGTTGAAGAAATTTTAATTGTGAACGTAATAATTCACAATTTATTTTACTCTCATGATTGCATAACAATGAAAACAATAACAATAGAAATAGAGGCAGAAACGCAGGTAATTGAGAAAGGAACTGAATCCCTTGAACATTGATTTCATGGCTCCTGTAAAACAAAAAAATAATGTAAGAAACTTCTGTAACAGCATTTGTGATATACACACTGAACTGCTATTTGTGATAACAGATCTTATAATCTAGTATTGATGAGAAAAATCTCCTAAATAACTATTTATGAGAACAATCTATTAATGTAGTATGTATGAGAACAAATCTCCTAGAGTACTATTTATGAGAACAATCTCTTAATGTAGTATATATGAGAACAAATCTCCTAAAGTAGTATTTACGAGAACCAGTCTCCTACAATTGTGTTTATGAGAACAAACTTCCTTAAGTAGTATTTATGAGGACAAATCTCCTAAAGTAGTACACGTATGAGAGCAAGACGCACTTAATGACAAAGAGACTACAGCGTTGATTGTAGTCTCAACAAATGTGCCCAAAGTACTCACTATCTCAGGGACGGAAGGAGGAAGGCGAGAGGCTGGACGCTTCCGACGTTGGTGTTGTCGCACAAAATTCGTGCCCACGAAGTGTAGCGGATCTGGTTGAGTTGAGCTAACCGACAGAAATAGCAGTTAACACTTTGACCGCAACTGGTAAAACTGAGGTTCAATATACAACTCATATTTAAAGTCAATCGTAATTAGTAATTTTGAAAATGGTAATCAAATACTGGATCACGCCCTAATTTAACTTTAATTAGGTATTCATGAAAATTGTGTTTGTGACTACTGGTCTGTCAGTAGCATTACAAAAATCTCTTCCGTGGCCACCGGTGGCGCACGTTAGGGTCGAAGTGTTAATATTCGTCAAAATAAGCTGTTTTGACCCTCCAAATTCCGCATTCTGCGCTCCTAGCAAGTCCACATCGTTGGCTGCGCTAGTTGTGTAGGTTACTGAAATGTGGTGCGACGGTGTTGTTGTAGATAAATGTCTACAAAATAAACTACAAACGAGTTCAGACATTATTCAGGTAAATATTTGTACGACATCCGTATTATCGTTTCAATAGAAAGTGTAATGTTGCTGTACTAAGTTGGACATGAACATGCCGTACTAAGTTGAATACTGTAGGGGTGCTACTATAAATAACATAATTTCTAAAATTTCGATGTGACAAAACGCTTCTCGCATACAAAAATAAACCGCAAAATACGTTCACGTGTTTTCCTCTCGCGCAATTGAAAATAGAGTATTTTTTAGAAGCTCCAATTGGCGCCGAATTATCTTTGTTCTGAGCTAAGTTGCTACCGCTGATCTCATAGCAATACTACTCTAGAATACAAGTTGTGTGTGACCATTGGAAGAAAATGCAAGAATTCTGTGCTATGAAGTGGTTATCAAGTGAACAAAATATCCTTTTTGTAAACAAAGTACCGCAACAGCGAGCATAGAAAAGTCTTGTTTGTTCGAGAATTTTAATGTACGAGTTAGTATTGAAGCCATATACTGTGTGCCAAATTTGCAAGAAAGCTGGTATCAGAAGTTGACTCAAGGCAATAAGTGCTTTCTGACGAAGGACATGACTCTTGCGTTTGAAAAAAAACTCACGTAATACAAAAAAACTCTAGTATCTGCCAAGAAATCCATAAAAATATTGAATTCAACTCAAAAGAATATCTCACATCGTGTGAAAGAACCAGGTTGTCCACCGATATCGTAGAAGAATCTGTCTCCCTTCTTGAGCCTGGCGAACTGATCTCCCACAACGCACAAGAAGGTCCACCCAAGCAGACCGCCGGACACAGCCTTCTCGGACATGCCTCCCACGAAGAAGTCCACGTCATCGGGATGAGCGTAGAGCTGCTGTAGTCTATGACGGACACAAAGTACAAAAAGTCATTCAGCTTTGATGCTGAGGTTCCGAAAAGAGCATTGTTTTGTATGGCTTAGAAACGATTAAAATTGCATGTAAAATAGGTTTCACGTTTCAAGAGGTGCACAACTACCACCTCAAAATTCATCTAAGTTCTTTAGAATGATTTTAAGATTTAAAACTATATATCATGAAAACTAAGGTAATATCAAATAGACATACTTATAATCACTTCATCGAAATTAACAAAAAAACTATTATCACTCCCTGAAAACATAAAATTAAATTAAAGATTCGGGTGATTATCCGTTTACAAAATTAGCTCCATTCACTGAGGAGTGATAGTTACCAAAAAGTACTTTTTTACGAGGTGTTCGAAGAAGGAATTTCTCTTGAACAACTAATGAATTGGTTCCTTTCTGTACCCTGGTCAATAGGACTTAGTCGTTGAAGTAACTCAGGTACTAGGTAAGTTTAGAGAATATCTGCAAGATTAGATCACTTGAACATGCGTAAAATTAGTTCTGGTAGGTACTTAAAGGACGATGTCGCTGGGGATCTGGTCGCTCAAGTAACTAATACACTACTGTAAGTACGCTAAGAAAATATCTGCAGGATCAGAAGAGGAAACAAGCGTAGAATTGGTTCTGGTACGTACTTTTGGACGATGCTGCTGGGGATCTGGTCAGTGAAGTCTTGGAAAGTCCGGGCGCGTCGTAGACCACACTCCACCCTCACTTCGTTGTAGGGCGCGATGCCGTGGTCTCGCCCGCGGTGCAAGTTAAGGCTCATCAAGTCCATGCCGAAGCTTTCTCCAGGTGCCTGATGAACATCGGATTTTATGTGCGTGGTGAGGAATAGAGAGATTGGTTGAATGTCATTGTACGCTAGAAGACACTAGAGATCTACACGGATTTCAGTAACCAAAATCTCAGAAAAATAGATTTTACGTGATCTTTTCCTTAAAGATCTCAGCAATGGATTTGAAATAATGGGAGACTTTCAATTGATCTCTTACTGATAAATTCTCATCTGAAGCAATTTATGTCGATTGAAAAGCCAACGGTGACGCCTCGCCTATTAATCAATTTTTTACTGCTAATTTCAACGTTTAGATATTCTCTAGTTATAAAAGGAACATTGTTGAGAGTCCCTTCTGCATTTGAGAAGCTCATTTATTTCAAATTTGTTTTTCAAAATAAGTGACAATATTGTATCATGGTTACATTATGAAGTAAACTAAGGAAAAATTGTTCGCCAACGTAAACACACTTCAAATCATAACTCCCGTTCTTCAAAACAGTGTATTCTTAAAACCTATCGCTGTCTTCAGCTGAAAAATATGAATTTTTACAGATGGATTCCCCGTTGAAAAATTGTAATTGAAAAAAAAATCCCTGCTCACTTTTTTTGTTAGCGCATAATGACGCCATGACTGATCTGAGTTTCCGCAGTTTTTGCTGTCCACGCAGAGGTATCAAAACGTTGACTTTGCCCGCATTGCGCTGAACTGTGACCTTACATTTGAACCGGAATTATTTCGTACAGAGCCAAACGGAATTCTGCCAAACTAAGTCACGACTGAAAAACGAGACTAATGCCACTCCAAAAATAAAACACATCCAAGTGATTTTACGAAACCCAAAATGTTGATGATCGAATTAACCACAGTTCCAGTCTTAGCTACACTGCGAGTGTCTCTTTCAGTTTACATCATATCAATTCGGTTTACCCGCGCGTCACGATGTAGCTGGAAATTTTGAACAGTAGGGCATAAAAATCTCTATTGAACTCGAGCGATTTATTTTCGAGTATTTGAACATAATTAATTTACTCTAATTCACGACCAATTAAACTTGCAGATCGTAGAATGTGTTAAAAATACTCGATGTATATTTAGATTTGTTCAGACCCCAATATACAGACAAATTGAAAGTATGAACAAAAAATGAAACCGATAAATTAGGAATACATCACGAAAAAGTTTGAACAAACATGATTATATTTGTTTCATCAAATGAGGCACTCCACATGACGCCAAATAAGCGAGAAATTTAATTGGACATTCATGAGGGCAGTCACTCCAAAGTGGCAGCACAATTGGGAAAATGGGATTGAGTTACTTAGTTTTTTGCAAAAAATTAGCAAGCAAGTAAAAACTTTTTTAAACATCCACGGGATTGAGTTACTTAGTTTTTTGGAAGAAAATTAGCAAAAAAGAAAAAATAATTTTTCTGAACTTCCACGGGATTGAGTTACTTAGTTTGTTGCAAAAAATTAGCAAAATAGTAATACCTTTTTTTAAATTAAATAAGCTATCAAGTACATTAAACTAGAAAAGTTTTACCTGGAAAAGATGGTTGGTGAGCTCACTGGTCACGAATGAGTCAAACTTCTGGATGGCCTGGCGAGTGAAGGTGCGGGCGAACATGTCCAATACGCCTGGAATTGTCTGGAAGACGTGGGGCGAGCTGAAGTGGTCGCGCAGCTGGAGTGTCTGGCTCACCTGGCCATTCGCGCCGTACAGGCTGAGGAAGGTACACACGTTGAAAAGAAGAAAGAAAATAAAAATATTTTTTCTCATAAAGTTGAAACATGAAATGCTTAACATTGGGCTCGCCTTCGTCGTCGCCCCTCTCTGGATGAGTTCAAACCATCCGTTGAACAAAACTAAAATCACAAGTTTTCGGACATAGAAAGACTTTTGAATTGAATATTTCATCTTCAAATCCAAGTAAATCAAATATATGTATTACAGCTTTCTTTGAAGACCCTAGACCTTCGAAATTTACAACACATTTAAAACTTTTAAACGAGACTAGACGACTGTATTTAGTTGAAGCAGTAGATCAACGAACAAATCTTGGTATTAAAATCACCACAGATCTCTAGCTTGACTAACAATAGAATAAAACTTTCAAAATGCAAGCGGAATTTTAATCTTCATAGCAAGAAACTCTGACAGCAATGCGACCCACACATTTTTGTAAATAGGGCACACTTTTACTGTCCCAATTTGATTGTAAATGATCACAATTTATTTATTATTTCAATTTAAACTCAAAATTTAATCTTTCATGACACAAAAAATTTAAAATAGGATAGGGAAGGGACTGACAATGACCATATTTGTGTGTTCTAGGAACATGAAACACTTCGCGAGAAAATTGGGATCTTTTCCAGATAAGCCCCTCCACTAATGCAACACATAAGTTCACCCACTTGTATCTTTCGAAATAATGCACCTATTGACTTGAAATTACTCTCAAACGCAAGATTAAGACATTCTTTCGTTTGAGAGTGATTTGATGTAGCAAAGTGCATTGTTTCAATAATAACCAGTGGGAGAACATATGTGTGATGATGACGCGCGAGTCGGATAGATATATCCAAAAATGTATGTAGTTTTCAGAAAACCATATCCGTACCGTCTACAGTACGAAAAAAAAGAATGTTTCAATCTCTCGTTTGAGAGTAATTCGAAGTCGATAGCTGCATTATTTCGGAAGTTACAAGTGGGTGAACTCATGTGTTGCATTAGTGGCGGGGCTTATCTGGAAAAGATTCGAAAAGTATTATAGTAGACATACAAAAATTAGGTAAAATAATAATAAAACTTCAAATTCATTACAGCCAAAATCGTACTTGATAAATCCTTGAACGAGAGAATGTCCGAATCTGAAGGCTCCGGTGGCGAACTCGTTGTTTATGGTGGGCTCGATGTCGGCGTGGTAGTCGAAGCTGTAGCCCGAGGGCAGTGGGCTCAGGCCGTATGTAAGCATGAAGTTGAACCCTGAAAATGGAAAAAAATTATGGAAATTCGAAAATCTAATCTTCAAGCACAACTTGAATAATATATAAATTGCATTGAATGTCACGAGTGTGAGAATGTCTAACGTAGAAAACAATTTTAAACTAAGATTAATAAAATTTATATTGATTCCAAATTAGAAAAGTTTGATCACACTTCAAAGAGAGGGATTTTTACAATAGAAGAGGAAGAGAGCGAGTGCTAAGCTTGCAGTGTGCTCGGAAGAAAGAAATGGGAATAAATAAAAAGATATAAGGGACCACTACATATGAGAATTTATATCTTCGTATGTAAAAGAAGAAGTTCTTGAACATCATTTTGTACAGTAACGCTAAATCTATTCTGCATTCCACGATTAGGTTGTACGTTATCAATAATTACTACCACGCCTACGTCGCTATTTCTTTTTCTAATTCTTTAGACCCACCATCAAGAAGCATAAACTCATAAAGTTATCTGGAAATAAGTTGCGGTCGAAATGCTCTACATCTTGGTATACTTGAGAAATGAATAAATCTAATTTTTGTTTGTATCGGCAACAACAGATGAGAATACAAAAACTCTCATTTTTACGACTTTTATCTCTGTGACAATGACTATTTGAGAGAATTAATAGGGCGATTTTTGGAAATCTAATACGTAAAATGAAAAGAAGAACCAATGTAAAAGAGAACATTCTTTGAATAAATCTGAACGGATCAGTAGTTTGCTTAAATCGCAATTTGATTAAAAACTTAAAAACGAAGAAAATTCCAAGGAAATTA
>JACJUY010003327.1:22980-46145 GCA_014220935.1 Platorchestia sp. MABIK | reverse complement strand
CCCCCCCCACCCCCCCTCATGACAAGTCATTCATTCCGGGAAGGTTGCTACAGAGGGAGCACTTATAACATTTGAAAAACTATGTTTATTTTGGTATCAACTATAATTAGACATAAGCTGTTTTTCTTTATTTCGATTATTTTTTTTAAGCAGCCACAATTTTGGCTTCAACACCAAGGAAACAATAATTTACTGAATTGAGTAAGTTCAGGATACATCATAGCATTATAATACTCATATGGCAGCAGTTATTCATAACAAATACCCTCTTAGGAAGGGAATGTTTTTCTTGGATATGATAATCGCATGAATTAAAATATAATATTCCGCATTCAGTAACACATGAAATGCCGTGCTTTCTTGAGACTTGGAGTAGTTGTATGCAACGAAATTAGGTTGCCAATACAAATGGATATCTCAGAAGCAGGCAATGATTGATAGTATGCTACTATTAGGATGAAAAGGAGAACCATACGTTTATTGTTACGTTCCGGAATATTAAAATTCCATCTTCAGCACTGAAACATGAAAAATGAAGCAAGTCAAACTTAAAACACAGAGGAAAGATGATTAAATAGCACAACTCACATCTATTAAACCCCAGATCCAACCCTCATTCAAACACAAGTAGCACTGACACGTACCCTCATTCGCTAACGTACACACGCACAGGTGCATATAACTCCACATTTACTCATGGAAACTTTACTCTTTGGGTGGAATATTTCAAAAGTACTACATGTGCGATGTACACGATGAAGTAAACTATTCATGCAAGATTTTGAATATCCCTTATGAACACAATTGAAATAGTTCATTCCAAGACCTGTAAATGTTGGCTGCATGTAAACAGAGGGAATGATTAATTTTTTACAAGAACATCAGAGAAAATAACTTTGCCGTTTTGTTCTGTTTCCGTAGTAAATGTAATATTAGGATGAGATGCTCTGATATATTCGTAAAATTTATTAGCCTCATAATACTAGAGAAATAAAACAAAAGTTTCAGCCAGATATCATCCAAGGCATAAGGGGAGAGTCTGGGTCAAAATCCGGATATGATGAATTTTCGTTTTTAGCTCATGTAATATAGAAATTTGTAACGAATCCAACGATATGCTTCACTTCCTTGTTCGTTCATCTGCTACAGTAGCGAAAGGACAGCCAATTAGGAGGGAGAGAGGGCTCAAAATCCCAAAATTATCAATGTTTTTTTTTAGCTCAAGTTGGAGAAAATATTCTTCTGAATCTAACCATATGCTTCAATGCTGTGTAAGTATATTCAATCGTCTGCTACAGTTTGCGAAAGACCAGTTACTTACGTCATTAAACGTTTAGTTGACCGGTTTGTCAGGCTCTCCTGAAAACTTGAACTTAACATTTGAAATGGTACTTCTCCCTCAGTTTGGAAGGTAGAGGAATGACAAATATATCAATCGATAGAGCTTAAAAAGAGCTAAAAATTAGTGTATGAGGTTTATAAAAACTGCTTAGTTTGAAAATTTCATCAGAAAAAAAATGCTCAAATTTAAAAAAATGCATTTTTGGAAAAAATCCCTAGAGGCAACGAATCAAAATATCAAAATTTACTTCCATGTTTCTTTAGATAATACGTTTAACTATATAAAGAACATGTTGCCGGTTCTGCAACCTAAAAAAAATACAATTTCCAAAATACTCGAAAAATATCAATTTCTTATAAAAAAATAAGGAAAAAACACACGAGTCAAAAAAGATCGTTGCACGATTTTACACTGGAATTGAAAATTTCAGAACAATCTGTAGAAAATGACGAATTTAAATTTTACCTAGACGGCCCCCTCGGTCATCAAGCGACCTCCCCTCCGATTCCCCTAACAACGAAGCGGGTTTGAGCGTTCAGCGGCCGAGAGTTAGCCCTACAGCTCACGTTTTAAATGTTTTGGTATTAAAATTAAATATTGTAACCCACACAGCGAACAAATTCTGAGTTCGGTTGAGCAGCAGGCATCCCAGTTGCTAGGCTCTCATGAAAACCTGATGTTGTTGACGTTTGAAATGCATCTTTCCCGCAGCTTTAAAGATACAACAATGGCAAATAAATTAATAGATAGGAGTTGAAAAAGTCCACAGGAAATTTGTAAGCGATTTTTCAAATTGGATTTAGATTGAAAATTATTGCAAACATAAGAGGGAAAAGATGAAAAGAGTTAAATTTTTAGGAAGAAATTCCTAAAATAATTCAACAAATCAAATTATCAAAAAATCATTCCAAATTTTCGATAGGTACTATGTTGTCGCTTCTGTAACTTTAAAAATGTAGTAGATACATTTTCCATAATTTCTTTTTTTCAGTATTTAAAAAAAATTTCGAATAAAATTACGATTAAAACACACGAGTCGAAAAAAATCGTTGCATCATTTTGCACCAATGATGAAAAGAAATGTGTGTGGTCAAGACACTATGATAAAGAAAGACGATTAAGAATGTGCGTAATACATTTGTATTAAACATATTTTCTGCTCATTTTTGTTTTCCGGCTGGTTTGGCGGTGTGTTGGTTAGTTTGCTTGTCCCCATCCACCCTCTGTTTTCAGTTATAATGAAAATAATCTGAATATTGCAAAGCTCAGTGGACAGCCTGATTTTCCAGAGCTTCTACAAAATATAGAAGGCTGCACTAACGTTAAAGAATCTATGTATTAATACGCTTAAAACTAAGTTCGTGGGTAACGCTCTCATCCGAGTTGCAGTATCATACATTCCGAATTTCTGAGCGTTTCATTAAAAGATCGCCTTTGCATGCATTGAAACGTTTGACATTTTATCAGGAAAGGATAGGTAGCATAGGTCAAATTAGGTTAGGGTAGGATAATTATTATTTTTTTATTAACGTGTGTTTAATTTGTTTTTATTTTTTACGAATTTCTTTATAAATTTTTTCCATTTGTTATTTTTTATTTTTTATTTTTTATCCGTTTATTTTTTCATTCATTTATTTTATTTATAATCATTTTTTCAATTTGTATATTTTTTATACTTCTATATTTTTTTGTTCTAATTTTTTAATTTCTTCATTTGTAAATATTTTCAATTCTGTCATTTATTTTTATTTTTTGATTTCTTTGCATTGTTTGATATTTGTAATTTTAAATTTTTATACTATTTCATTTATATTTTTTATTTTTTTTTCAATTCGATTTTCATTTTTTATAATTGATCTTACTTTTTTCAGTTTTTTCTATTTATTCAATTTTTTTCTATTTATTCATTAATTTAATTTTGTATTTTATTTCTACCTTCTATTTTTCAATTTTTTTCTTCCACTTTATATTTTTTTTATTTTATATATTTTTTTTTTTCAACTTTGCATTGCATAAAAATTTGACTCTAAATTACAGTAATTATTTCAGGAATCTTTCCATATCAAAGAATGCCAATAAGACACATTTCCTTCATACTTTAACCTCATATGTTAACCTTTAACCTTATATGAGTTAATCATTGAAACTGTGTAATCTACACGGGTTTTTGCTCATTACATGAAGGCGCCGTGGCTCGCGGTATCGTGTCTACGAAGAGACTATATATAAGGAAACAAGCAGAATGGATAGGATAGGTGTGTATGTGTTACGTTAGCATGGGTTAGGTTAGAATATGTTATGTTAGAATCTCTTGGGTAATGTTTATCGAATTTTATCACGTGTCCACCTAGCTTAACAATTACATTGGTTAAGTTGAGTTAGGATAGATTAAGTTAGGTTAGGTTAGGTTAGGATAGGATAGGTTAGGTCATGATAGGTTGGGATAGGATAGGTTAGGATAGGATAGGTGAGGTTAGGATAGGTTAGGATAGTTAGCATAGGTTACGTAATGTTGAAGACATTTTTTCACGGGTCAATGGTTTTCTATGTTTGACAAATAGGTAGGTTAGTGAAAACATTTTAGGATAGGTTATGTTAGAATATGTTGTTACAACTTGTTGGGTAATGTTGACCGAATTTTTTCACGGGTACACCTAGCCTAACAATGACATTGTGTAAGTTAGGTTAGGATAGGATGGCATAGGTTAGGTTAGGGTAGGTTAGGATATGATAGGTTAGGATATGATAGGTTAGGATATGATAGGTTAGGAGATGATAGGTTAGGATATGATAGGTTAGGATATAAGTTAGTAAATGATAGTTTAGGATATGATAGGTTAGTATAGGATAGGAAAGTTTAGGATAGGATAGGCTTTGATAGGATAGGTTATGTTAGGTTAGAATGGGTTTGGTAATGTTGACGGAATTTTTTCACGGGTCCACGTTTTTTATGTTTGACGTATTATCATGATAGGCTCGGTTAGGGAAGGTTAGGATATGTTAGGTTAGGATAGGTTAGGTTAGCATAGGTTAGGTAGGTTATGTCGACGAAATTTTTTACGGGTTCACTTTTTTATGTTTGCCATATTCTCAGGATAGCTTCGGTTAGGATAGGACAAGTTAAGGCAGGATTGGTTAGTATATGTTATGTTTGGATGAGTTAGGTTAGAATGTGTTATGTACGAATTTGCAAGTTAATGTTCACCGAATTTTTTTCATAGGTCCACCTAACCTAAGGATGGCATTAGTTAAAGTTAGGTTAGGATGGGATAGGCTAAGGTAGGTAAGGATAGATTTGGTTAGCATAGGTTAGGACAAGATAGGTTAGAATATGTTCTGTTCAAATTTGTTAAGTAATGTTGACAGAAGTTTCTTACGGGTCCCTAAACCATATTGATGACATTGCCCGTGGAATTTCCACGGGTCATGCTAGTTAAAATTAATAGAAAATCTTTTTTAACCCTGGTAATGAAACGGAGGCCTCCCAGGATAATTATCTCAGTTTTATGAAAGTAGAGACAACAACAGAATATTTTACTTCAGTTTTTACAGAAACAAATATTTCTTCACTTCATATAGAGTGTTTCTGCAAGGGGCTTTTTTCACACTGATTATGTGTTTACATTTCGCTGCATTATTTTCCCCTGAAACTTTTCTGCCTGAAACACAGTTCTTGTGGGCAATAATTTTCATCATTGTGGCTACTAAAAATGTTATTCAGCAGCTAAGTCCTTCAAGCAATTGTGAAATAGCCCAGTTTTAATCAAAAACTGCATTCAAAACTTGCGCTTGGAAATACCAATCGCTCGTTCCTGACATAAGAGTTTGTTTCTGGCTCGTTTAGAGAAGAATTTTATCAGCCAATGTACTGCAGCATTTAAGGGACAGTCTGGGTAAAATAAAGTTCGTCTTTTTCCGACAGATTTTTCTGAAATTTTCACAAAAGCTATAAAACGATAAAACGATATTTTTTTCATTCGTGTGTTCTTTTCGTTTTTCATTTGAAAATTATTTTTCGTCGCGAAAAAACAGAAAAAGGGTGTTATGGCAAATGTATCTCCTGCATTTGTTGAAATTATAGAACCGATAACATTTTGTTAGAGATCTAAATGCATTATCTATCGAAAATTTGGAATGATTTTTTGATAATTTGATTTGTTGAATTTCAAGAATTTTTTCCAAAAAAATTGACTTTTTCCTTTTTTCTCTTTATGTCTCGTATAATTTTCCCCAAAATCAAATTTCAAAAATCACTTACAAATTTTCTGTTGCTTTTTTTCAAGTCCTATCGATTGATACATTTGCCATTCCTGTATTTCGAAAACTGTGGGAGAATATAAATTTCAAAAGTCAACAAGTTCAGGTTCTCAGGAGAGTCTAACAAACTGTAAGCATTGAGTGGTCTGCTGCTCAACCCAACTCAGAATTTGTTCGCTGACTGAGTGTGTTCGAATGTTTTATTTTTGTGCAGCACGTTTGTGTGTTTGTCTCTCTGACCCCGTTTTGTGAGTATGATTAAACTCGCCGCACTCTTAGATGCGCATTTGGTCCGCATCCCCTTCTGTAACAACATTCATTACCAGTAAACTTAGCAACGTGAGGAGCTTTTACCCATCTCACTAGCAGACAAACCAGTGGCTCCGTTCATGAGCCTCACATTTTCGTACCAAAGCATTTCGAACGTGAGCTGCATGGCTAACTTTCGCCAACTGAACGCTCAAACCTGCTTCGTTGTTAGGGATCGGAGGGGAGATGCTGGACGACCGACGGGGACCGTGTTGGTAAAACGTCATTTTCCCCACGGGCTGTTCTAAAATATAAAAAATTTAAATATTCCCACGAGTAACTCATTCAATGAACTTTTTTTGACTCTGGGTTTTTCCCGTATTTTCATTGAAAATTGATTTTTTTCCAAACAAAAATGCAAAAACAGTGTTTTGGAACTTGTATTTCCTCCAATTTTGAAGTTACAGAACCTGCAACTTGTTTTTTAGAAAGCTAAATGTACTGTATTATCTAAATAAACATGTGAATGGAATCTCGGTGTTGTGACTCGTTGATTTTGTTTATTTCCAAAAATTCATTTCTTTAAATTTTGACATCTTATTTTATTATAGTTTCCAAACCTAACAGTTTTCCGAAAAACTCGTTTATCAATTTATTAATATATTGCCACTCCTGTCCCTTAAAAACTTTTAATCTTACTCATTGTATATTTCCCATTTTTTGGGCGGAGCAGGCTGCAAAATAAACTGTGGACTGTTGATGATCAAATGCATGTAAAATTCATAGACACATAAGGCTAGGAAATAATTTTTAATTTCTACACATTTCATCAACCGAGTAAATTGATACAACTTGGTCACACATTTGCCCATCAATTTGGGAAAAGTGTTTAATACATATTTGATTTATCATCTTGCACTTCTTAATTAATTTGAGGGTATGGTTTAACACAGCAATAGGAGCAGCCATTGAAAATAAAAACAAACGGTCAAATGATGGATTTTATAGTTTTTTTGGTTATACTTTTAAAACCAACTTTGGTTATGTAGCTACACATATGGATGGGTATCTTTAAATGAATGGATGGTTATTGAGGGAACATATGTACAGTGTAATTCGTTAAAGTGAATGAGCCTTGCATTTTGATTGTAAACACTACACTCATTTTTCTAGCACACGCACGCCAGGGCGCTCAGTGGTCGCAACAAGTAGTTCACTCAACTCCGTAATCACCGCAATTACCAAATATCGATCCAAACTGTACCTGAGACTCGCCACACGAGTGTTCTACTTCACATGTGTATTCCGGTAAGAACCAGAGCTGTTCCAAGAATTTCATTAGTACGAAGTATAGTTTCGAATATTTCCTCTAAGAAATTTTCTTTTCTTTTGATCTGGATAGAAAAAGATTACTTATTGAACACTCACTCGATTGAAGGTAAATATGAGCCGCCAGTACCTGATAGTTGTTGTACTGTTATTTTACCTGAATGAAAATAAAACTTTTCACTCCAGTTTCAAACATTGCTAACGCTATGAATAAAATTTTCACGCTTATATGTAATTTGATGGATTTATAGCAGAATACACAAAGAAGTGTCAAACCATTGTATATTTCAATTTTAATTCGAAAATGTAGTGACTGTCCACAGCTTGTTCACTGAGTATTAATAAGCATTCTTAAATATTGTGTGTGTGTGAAAATTGTAGTATTACTTTTTAGTGCTGTTTTATTATGTGAGGATTCAATGTATGGGTTAGAATAGGAGCTGTGAAATTTGTTCGCGGCGTTAAATTAAAACGGATATTTTTACAACATGAAAGGCATTTCTTACTTTCCAAGGATGGAAGTTTATTTCCCCACGAAAAGTTAGGAGTGAAATTCTTCACGTCTGTTCTTGTACTTCTGGATTTTTAATATACAGTATATATGTCATACACATCTCAAATGCTCATTATCCAAGGTAAGTTAGTTTTCTCCTCCCAAAAAACAACAAAGGTCTTCCAAAGAGAAGGAGGAAGGCAGCATTACGTAATGAGTTAAAAAATCGTGTCCGTCTGGTTACGGATCGTTTTTTCGGATCACTGTAATTCTTTCGTCAGTACCTCTGACTCTCTTTCTCAACTTATTTCTTATTTCATAATTTTCTTTCCCAACGTACTATTTCTATGTGTAGAGCGTCTGATGTTAGAACTGACTTTGTGCATGGATCAGTTACTCTGTTGTAAATAGTGCATTCCTCTTGTTATAATATTTGATGCGGTTAGGGAGGCTCAAACTAACTCATCTAGTCTAAAAACCCAAAAATTTAACACAAAACGTATAAGTCGTTCTAATACTAGTCAGCGATTTGATTAGTAAGTACTTACAAATATTTTTCTATTCATGCAGTCAAGTAATGAAACTACTACATTTTTCTGCCCTAGGTCTAAGTAAGAATTTAACGAGTGCGTTAGAATAGGGGCTGAAACAATTTTAAACTCATCTAAATCGAGCAAAATTTTAAATTATTGAATAAAATATTTCTAGATATCAGAGGTTCAATATTTTTGTAAAGTGATTGCGAAGAGGGAAATTTTGTAAGTTGGTTAGTACGTTGTTAGACTTACACTGAAATGTAAATGCAATTATTGGGAAATGTTAGCTTTAAACAATCTTAGTCTAGAGCCTAGAGCCTCTCACCTATACATAACTTTTGAATCTATGGGAATTAGCACTTCCACCGGAAAATGTCAAGTTTAAGTAGACTATCTTTTTGTTGTAACAAATTGTTTTTGTTTATTAACTGTTTACTCGTTCAGTTCACTGCCGTCATATTTTTGAGCGTCTAATACTTTTCATCAACTTTTATCTCGTTGTATAAATTTCTTAGTCAACTTATTGTTTCTATGTTCATGGGATATTGTGCTGGGACACACCTGTAGCGTAGATTCTACGTTCCCTTGAATCCAATTTTATGTTGTCTATATCATTAATCTCTACAGAACAATTTTGTTTTCGTTAGAGAGGCTTGAAAAACTTGAGGTGGGGTTGAAGTGGTACAGTGAGACTTGATGTGGTGCAGTGAGATGCATGTGTGCATGAAAATGGAACTATTTCTTCCTAGAGATGAGTCGCTCAAATATAATTTATTGTGTACGAATATCATGTTAAGGCATTGCAATATCATGTTAAGAATCAAACTGAACTAATACTTCTACAATAATTATTGAAGTAGACATCTCTAACTTTGTATTAGGTGACACAAATGTAAATTAAATGTAGGTTCAGTGTCACTTGTTGACTAAATTTAGAAAATAAAGGTTTTACGTTTGTTTCTACGTTTCTGGCGTAATGAAGAAATCCCTACACAGATGTTGAGTTAAGTACTTTATTTTTCTCTTTTAGTCACTACTCTAACACTAGCCAAAACTTGAGCTATAATTACTAATATGTAATTCTACTCTTTCATGTATAACAAAAATTAGAGTAATTTTTATTGGTATTCTGCTTATCGCAAACCGAATTCACTCATAGTATAATGTTTATAATTTGTTTTCCTTATCGAAATATTGGCAATGATTATTTTAGAGTAAAATTCAGATAATCCTAGTAGGACCCGTGGAAATTCCACGGACAATGTCATCAATAAGCTAGGTGGACCAGTGAAAAAATTCGGTCAAGAATACTTAACAAATTTTAACATAACAAATTCTAACCTATCTTAACCTAATATATTCTAACCAATCTTGTCCTAACCTATGCGAACCAAATCTATCCTAACTTCAACCGATGTCATCGTAGGCTAGGTGGACCCGTGAAAAAATTCGGTCAACATTACCTAACATGTTCTAACCTAACCCACCCTAAAATAACATATACTAACCTATCCTATCCTTACCGTAGCTTTCCTGATAATATGTCACACATGAAAAAAACCGTGAACCCGTGAAAAATTTCATCAACATTACCTAAACTACGCTAACCTAACCTATCCTAACCTATCCAATCCTAACCTAACCTATCTTATCCTAACATTTCAATGCAAATAAAGGCGATCTTTTAATGTAACACTCAGGAATTTGGTGTCCATGATACCGCAAACTCAGATGAGGAGCGTTACACACGAACTTAGTTTTAAAACAATTTATTTATTTTTTTGCATAATAATATATAGATTGCATTGTTTCCACACCGAATAAAATACAGGAGTTATATCATAAACAAATTTTATTTCTCCCCATCTACGACGTAGTCATACATGAGCCTTTTTATGAGTGTAAAATTGTGTCCTTGAGCTGAGACAAAATGTTCGTTGTCATTACTGTTTTCATTTGACTAGTGCATAGACGTTCTAATTTTCACAAGCATTCTAATACTCATAAATTGATTTGATATTGTAATGACCTAACAAGTGGAAAACGTCGATTGAATCCATCGCTGTACTTCATGTTACTTGCTAGCACTATTGAATGTCTTTATACCATTGAAATATTTGTAATAAAACTAACTTTTTGTAGGCTGTGTTTTCTTTGCAAAAATTTAATAGAGTGTGTCAAAAACAGTGATGACTTTGCTCTATGTAGATTCCAAACAATTCACTTTTTGAGCCATTGCAACTTTATTCAAAGTTTCGGCCCTACGTTTGCACACATTTTTATGTGCCATTGGGAGCAAAAATGGCTTGCAGATTGTCCCACAAGTTTCAAACCCGTATTTTACCGAAGATATGTTGATACTTTTATTATATCGAGATTCTTGCCATGCCCCCATGTTCAGAGACTATTCGAGTTCCAAGCATCTTAACATAATATTTACTGTTGAAATTGATTGTAATAATTGTTTATCATTTTTAGGTTCCCAAATTACTAGAACAGGCCGCGCTTTTAAATCCTCTGTTTTCCGGAAGGCTACTTTCACTGGATTGAGCTCAAGTTTTTTCAGTTTTTGTGCCTATAGGTTTAAAATAAATACTCTAAAGACGTTATTGAATCGAGCGTATAACATTTGTTCAAACCATGTGGACTTGCACGGGGAATGTACTTCTCAAAAAATATTTTTGGTCAAAATAGGTTTCCTCATCTATAGTTCATGTTCAAATTGAAAAAATTTCTACCTAAAACATTTTCAATAACAAGTACTCTTCCAGAGCCAATGCAACGTCTACAGTGTGTTTTCCCGTATTTTGAAGATTTTACTGATGAGATGTCAAGAGATTTAGAGACCCTTTGAAAACGCCATTTTCCTGCCGTGAAATTATGTATCACTAGTACATGCCCGTAAGTTTAAATTTAAAAAAGTTAATATCTGACGAAAGATAAGTATATAAAACATCTTTCATTCACAAGAACACTCGTTTAATGCTGCGACTCAACCTCGTATTAAATTTATTTAGCAATGAAATGCTAACAAAATAATACAAACACAATTCATTAACTTATTGGAGGAAAAGAAGTTCAAGCTGAAAGCTACAAAATTTCCGAATAAACAACATTCCTCGCGAGCATTTTAGATTGGCTCCGCTATTGCCTACGTCTGGTTGATTATGTGAATTCGTGTTGGTCGGCAAAAAATTTACTTGTCGTGGATTTCCAACTCTGTTAAGATGCTGGTAGATATATGCCGCATCTTGAAAGGCTCTGACCTTGACTCTAATTTATTGTCATAGCAAAAGCAGCTCTGATCGGAAATTGCCTTCGCCTCAAAGTAAATGGCAAGTCCATGGAATCATCGAAATCGGCTGCAAAATAACTCGTGGAATCATCAATTTGGCTCCAACATCAATTCTGTCAATTTACTGGCTGTTTTCAAAGTATTCGTGACAGTGAGCGCTTCTTAGCCAGCGCTATTACAATGACCATTCCTTTGATCTAGATTTTTCAGCAACATTATTGGCGATCCCATTTTCAATTTAAGAAACTCCGTTGGATAAAGAGCAGCTTGATTAGCATCTGCTACTGAATCAACGCTTTTTAACGTATACATTTCACCTATTAATTTCTGCATAATGCGATTATTTAGTTTATCCACTTCTTCATTTTTAGCAGTCAAAAGAACTCGAGATGCTGACCATGCACTGGGAATTCATGAAGTTGGTTTCCACCTCCTCGTAGACATGATTGATTACGTCTTTTTTGCTATTAGCTTGTAGTTGCAGAGGAATACAATGGCATCTACATACACATTTCCCTGTATATTGGGAACTCTTCCCTCACCAACTTGCAATAGCCACAAAGAATGTTGAGTTAGTTAAGCATATGAATCGGCATCATCATTGTTGCGACTGTTTTCTACCCTCATTTTTATACGAAGGTGCAATACTTGACATATTGACCAAATTGATGACTTTTTCAAACTTGCTGCAATCAAGGAAAGCCTTTTTCCTCTACGAATTACAGGCAGTTTTCGTCGGAAGTCTCCCCCTAAGACAATTATTTTACCGCCGAACAATAAGTGATTATCTATGAAATATCTTAGTGTTCTATGCAGTGCTTCAAATAGATATCGATGACACATTGGAGCTTCGTCCCAAACTATTAATCGTGCGTCGCGTAATAGACAACCGCGGGGATATTTGGCATGTTGAATTACAATTAATTGGTATTGTCCATTTGAATCGGGAGTGAGGTGTGCGGCCAAGTTTCAGAAGTGTTGCAGCAATCCCTGATGAGGCTCTAGCTATTGCAATGTGTCCATTCTTACGAACATGGGACACCAATACATTGAGAATAAGTGTTTTTCCAGTACCACCTGGTGCATCTATAAATATCAAGCCACCTTCATTTCTATAAACTTTACGTTTAATGGTTTCGAAAATGTTTTGTTGTTCGACGTTCAGTTTAATGATGTTATTAGCAAAAAATTCTTCTGCATTTGGATCATTTTCCTCTTCATGTTGGGCTGCAAGGCGTCTTCTGTTATGATTAGCAGCAGGAAGTCCAAAAGAAATTGTACAGCGCTCGTACTGTGCTAAGTGATTGTCCAAGTCACACAGCAAATTATTATATGATATTTCAATGGCTTCTTCTTGAAATATTTGCTATTTTATCGCATGTTGAAAGTAATCTTCATAAAGATCTTCACGAAACATGTTAAGTAATCGTAGTGGTTCAGAAGGAGAAAGGAATAGAAGAATAGTGGCAAATAATGTTCTTCATTGATTCACCGAGTGGGTAGATCTTACTTCTTACAAACATTGCTCCCATTTATGATCGTTCTCCAATAAGTTCATCATCTGACATGGATGCATACTTAAAATTTTCACAAATGATGCCATTGACTGCCAGCAAATTTTCAAAATTCGTTGCTCATACTATATTGTGCAATCACAATCTGAGATAAAACAATTCTCCTTGTGACGGGTGTACTGCGTACACTCGTCCAATTGCTGGTGGGACATCTTCCGTTTGTCGGACATTCAAAACTCCTCGCTGTATTGAAATTCCGACGTCGATTTTACTGACGTACTCTTCTGCGTTGAACTGTATTTTGTTCCTGAATTTTCTCTCGTTCTTCTTGAGACAATTGTTGTCTTGCAATACGATGCTGAGCTGCATCTTGTAGTTGAATTCTCTCTTGTCCTTCTTGAGACAACTGTTCTCTTGCAAAACGATGCTGAGCTGCATTTTGTTGTTAAATTTTCTCTCGTTCTTCTTGAGACAATTGTTCTCTTGCAAAACGATGCTGAGCTGCATTTTGTTGTTAAATTTTCACTCGTGCTTCTTGAGACAATTTACGACGGAGATCACGACGTCTTTCAGTATTTCTACGGCGTTCCTCTTCTCTCTGATCTTCAAACTGTCTTACTCGCCGCAATAATGTTGTAGCTAGCTAATCTCTTTGCGTTTATTCTTTTGTGTTCATCCATTTCTAAAG
The DNA here is from genome assembly GCA_014220935.1 of Platorchestia sp. MABIK. NCBI lineage: Eukaryota > Metazoa > Arthropoda > Malacostraca > Amphipoda > Talitridae > Platorchestia > Platorchestia sp. MABIK. The sequence continues at coordinate 32,442 of JACJUY010003327.1, read as the reverse complement.
TAGAGATTACAAATTTTCTAATGAAGAAATTTTAGTCGTAATACTTTCTTTTATTAACAAAAATTGAGTTGCGAATATTGTGAAGTTGATATAGCATGTATCACAGATACGCTCATCACACACTTTCGGCTGGCTTCGGACAGACAGACGGACTCGGCTCTTATTATAGTATAGATTGCCGTCAATTCTCTTAAAGTTGGCTCATTTTTCCACTACAAAGACGTGATTCCAAAGTGAATGCTGGCATCCGATGTCTATAAGTTTAGTAATGTACAGTGTACATCTGGCTATGTCGGCATGACGACTTTGCCACTTTATATTAGGATTATCCAGCACCGTGGAATCAGCTACCGTAGTGGAAGAATGTTGAACCAACCGCCTCACTCGTCTATTCGCCTTCATAGTGAACAGTGCTGCCTGCGATCGCATAGCAGAAGAGGATTTTAAAATTTTACGTACTGCTCCTGTTGAATTAGACTTGCGTATTTTAGAGTCCCTATACATAGCGAAAAAAAAGCCTGTCCTTAATAGTACAAATTTTATATGTAGATTTTGATTAAAAATAAATTGTGTTCATTAGATTTCAATGAATTTTTCTTTCTTTAAATGTATTATTCTTTACAGAATGACTTACTGAGGATGGAGCTGGTCTCCGAAACGTTTTACAGAGTAAATAGGTTCTTTGTAGATATTTTATTCTACGACTTTCTAAAGTTCTAACAAATATGATTTCAATATTAACAGCGTTCTTCGTTTATAAGTTTTTAATTGAGAATGTTTGCTATGGGTATTGAACTACATCAATTTGTGCTGGTTTAGAATCTTATTAGAAGTATTTGGTGGTGTACCTGGATACAATATTGCCAGTAGTGTTTGGGTGGTAACTCAATGTAAGAAAACTTGACCCGATAGAAAATAACTCATGTCATATTTGAAAGCAGTGATTTCAGTATACCCCGAAACAGGCTTCAAAGTGTATGCAACTGACGAAAAGTAGAATTTTGATACCCATTGTAATCCTTCATCAACAAAACTATTTTAGTGGCAGCTCAAAGTCCCTTAGCCGTTGATGACAATTCTTTTTTCGATACCCTGTTGAATATTTATTGCTCTTGAGAACTTGCCTGATCAGTAAGCTGAAAAAACGAAAGTGGTGAAAAATCTCATCTATAACATTCTAAATACAATGAAATACAGTTAAGTCGAGAAAGAAATAAATACCAATACAACATATAACGTTTGAGACAAAACGAAAGACAAAGTTCTTATTATTTCATTATATATTTAGTAGCATGATAATTTCTATGTTCCCTCTAGTACTCCACAAGAACGTAAATAATCTTAGGTTCAGTTGACTGGCTGGAAATTTTTCACTCATTGCACGACCAAAAACCTCCTACGTCAAGCGCAATTAACATTTTCTAACCTCAGTGACGAATCAGTGAACTCGGAACATGGTTCTCAAAAACTTTTACCATTCATGTACCAGCAGCACGGATTAATTCATCTAGTTTCAGAACACAAAAATCTAAAATAAACGCAAAGATTCTTTCAATATTGAATATTAGATTATGAAGGTTGCAAGAAATGCTTGTCACGAGACAAGGTTCTGCCCCTCATTAATTTACATTAACAATGAGACCAGATTCTCGGAATTGAGGAACTGGCATACCTCTATGAAGTCATGAAATACACAAGAAAATACAGGCAGACCAAAATACACAAAACATTAAGATTCAATGAGTGTAAATCACAAAATACTCAAATAATGGCGGTACTCACCGAGTGAAGAGACCCACTTACAACAGCGCGTTTTTTCTGGGCGCATCTGCCTTGATGAGAGCCAGCTTATGTCGTCAGGTTTTGATACTCCAGATTCGTTGCAAATTTCTTTTATAATTACGGCAGGACATCCTATCACACGTTTATGAGGCTATCATACAGTTAAAGGTATAATGCACCCACAACTACCTCAAACATATCACCCTCTATTACAAGCGCATTAACGCGATTAGTAGAATTGTGAATTATACGAGCACTATCCTAACAATTGGCCGGCCAACTACCCTTCTATAAATTAACTGCATGCAGAATACATGACAAAATCCCACTTCTCCTATATTACGTTTCCACCAGCGTAGGCCACAATCTTGCCTCCAGGTTACAAATACATTCACACTGGAATCAGTTCATATTCTCTGGATATCATCAGTTCAGGAAGTGTGCTTTTGACGATTGTGTTCAGATCCTCACGTCTCTGTATTTCCGCACGTCCACATTTCTATTTCGTCGCCCTGCCTGCACGATTTAGTGATTCACCCCATTACTTTAAATTGCAAAAGTCGTGCTCATTCAAATATTTAGTTTTTTACTTCAATGACGTTAAATTTTCAGCACATTTATTTCAAGCAGCATTTCATCTAAAGAAAACCATCTCTCACCCTCCCGATGACATTTGATTTCTTTTTTCTTCGACCACCCCGGTCTCGTTTTTTGAATTCCTCTTTTTTCCTTCAAATAGATAAGAAACTTCAATTACTGATCAAATTTTTAACATGTTTAATTTTTTGCGTTTAAATAGTTCGAGTCCGAATACTCCACATATTATTTCCAGCACAACTTTTATTTCCACAACCGTCTATTTATAACGCAAGTACTTCCTTCTCCGATGGTTCTCGGCGCACCACTGCCCTTTTTCCAAGCCCTGTACCTTAAGTGTTCTTGAGGGCTGTCCTCTACTTCTTATACGACCAATAACGTCCTCACAACTCCAGAAGTTAACGCTTAAACCCCTCCTGTATGTCGATTTGGATGTTTAATTGGCGGTCCTGATGCTCGCATTCTTCTCTCGTAAAATGTAGATGTCCCTTATTGGCTGCGAGAACGCTCTTTCCCAGCCTTCTTACAAGTGCGGGCTTGAGACATTTCCCTGTAAATTCGAGGCTCAATCTTTTTCCATGCGTATTTTTAAGGCCTGAGTGTTAGGTCTCCCGCTGAGTTGACATCCTGTCGCTACGATCGTTGTTCGTTCTCATACCCTTAAGCTCAAGTGGTGTGCTGTATATCACCCTATTGTGGTTGACCATTGGCTTTCACGTTCCTTCGGCTCAAGGGTCTATTTTAAATCTACTTTCCCAAGCCTATCCAAAAACCGCTGATAAACACCTTGCACAAACACAACACACTTCGCATAACACACATAAAACACATCTCAGACACAAACACCAGAACTTACAAGGCATACAAGATGTTGGAGCAACCAGACCCGTACTGTTGGAAAACGTAATTTTTATTATGTGTTAAAATTTCACCGAACGAATCTTAATGAAGTGCTACAAACACCATTGCAACCTTGTAACAAAAACGAAGAAAAACAAGAAGAAAGTACAATTTAGTAATTAAAGGACACCATCTTGTAATGGATTCATTAAATTCATCAAATTAACTATTTCTTAACATACTTTTCGTTCCATTATGAGCTGGTCTGCAGCGATTAATTTGAGAGCGTTTTTGAATTGAGATCTGAAACTAACTAGAAGGAGAATCTTGCTGATAGGCTTAAGGAAAACGAACAGTTTTTTCGGGCCAAAAACCGAAAATGAAATTATTGCCTGAAAAATACTCCTAAACCCTTTCTCTATCACGTAGAAACGTCATTTGTCCCGTGTTGGCATCCCAACCCCCATAACACACCCTCCTCCGCAGACGCGCTCAGAGAGACCAACCGCGGCTCAGCTTAGCCGTGGTTGGTTGCTCCAAAATTTGTTTCTTTGTTTTTACCCAACTGTCCATTCATTAGAGAGGTTCAGTGGTCTCTCGACCTTCTTAGTGAGTGGTTTCGTGATTGTGCGTCCTGCCTAGAATATCAAATGCAGCAGTCCGCTCTGGTCGAAGACGCTTTTTCGACTTTGAGGGGCAATTCCAGCTACTACTTTTCATCTATTTAGGATGTCTTTTTTGCATCGTAAAGATTAAGGTGAGTACCATAAATGCCACGGGTAGCTTTTCGATTAATTGATCAGAAAATTTTTCATCGCAAAAAAATTGAGTTTTAAAAATTCTAAATTGTGTAAAAGTTTTGTCTGAACCGATATGAAAAAACTGTCGCTGACTTTTGTAGACATGTTCATTGTGAATCGAACAAAAAACAATCGTCTCTATGAACAATATTGGGTGAGAAATTGAAATTTTAAAAAATTTGCTTTAGGGAGGAAGTGGGTATGGGTAAATTTCAAAAACTTTATGGGTGAAAGATGTTTATTCGAATCCTATAAACATGCTGTGAATACCTCAGAGCTAACTTCACTCTGAAAGTATTAATTTTTAATTCATGAATATTTCAAAGGGAAAAACCGTTCGGGTTTTTCTGCAGTTTGCAGTAAGTATTAGTGGAAGTGACATATTACAACTATGGAAGACTTATCTAAAATGTTTTAGACTAATTAGTGGTGTATTAGTTTGTAACTTCTGATGAAAAAAAAGTGAAATTATTTAAAAGAAACAATGTGTCTCTCCGCTCTGGTGCTCGGTAACTTTGGTGCTCGGTAACTCCATTAGGCTAATGAATTAACAAACAGTTCAGCATGGTGAAAGAAAATGCCCTAAACTGAATTGGGGAGTTATGTCGACACTTTGTCGTCGACAAAATTATTACTGGCTATGAAAGTGACAACATTTTCACCAATGCATTTTAACATTTGTAACCTCAACAAATTTCCTAACAGAAAAAATAAGATGAAAATTATGTGCACAACACTATCATAATTTTCGAAGTGCAACATCTTCAGTATTGGTCAACTCTAAACGAGCATCAATGAAACGTCAGAAAAAAATCAAATAATTAGCAGCCATGTCGGCTTGTAACGCTCGACAGGACTAATAAGAGAGGATACAAACCACAAACCTATTGGACCCAATGTCGGTTGGGAACGCTGGCTTTCACACCAACATCTATTGTATAAAGGGAAAGAACTTTTATTTCGTCGAACGTCCATAGGATACTAGAAAACGAAAAAACATCACAAAACGAAATCATATTCACTGAAAATTGGTTAAATCTTGTTTAAAGTAACTGCTGACAGTCCATTAATGCTCACTCACCGTGCTGAGCAATCCTGTCGGTAAATGACAAAGTCGTTAAAACGACATAGCCTAATGTGCTCTGCGAGACCGCAACTAACTTGAAAAGATGTCCTCATTCGTTTAGGAAACACACCGTCAAAGCAAAAATTATATCATTTTCAGAAATCAAAAATGTATACGTACAAGTGACTCTTAGCTTTCAAGCTAAGTCAAATTCAATTTTATCCAAGTCAAAGTCAAATCCAAGTCAAAGTCTTATGTGTTATAAAGTAGAATTTCACGCTAATAAATCTCTATTTTAGAGTAAATAAATCCTCGATACTACCATGTGTAACAAAAAATTACCTTTTGAACATAAATATTTGAATGGATGTATAGTATCTTATACTGCCATTAATGTGGAAATTTGAAACAACTTCAATTAGTAGTATGAAGCGAAGTTTTTATGATTGACTTGTATCTTTCACGCCGCTCATAGATCTGAATCCCACTCGATCTGCCTCTTGATGCTGGATACTTAGCACATTTCACGACAGCTTTTCTTTAGATTGCAGTACAGGCGGAAATTTTGTACATACATTCTTTTCTGAAAGGAAAAACGATTGTCTAGCACATCTCATCCAATTTGTACATATTTAAGACAAAAAAGTCTCAAATTAAAGAGCGATTATGTAAATTCTTGACTCAACTTAGGGTTGGATCAATTTGAACTTAACTTGAATTAAATTGAACTTAACTGAGATTAATTTGAAGTAAAAAAGGTGCATCTTGACGTATGATGTCTTTTGAGCGTGTTTCCCCCTCGTTCCTCATTTTGACAACGCTAATTTTACTTGGTTGAAAATTTCTATAATTTGTCATGTAAGTGCAATGGTTTAGATATTAATGTTGGCACAAAATGAGGTACATGGGGGTCACCCCAGGCGCCTGCCAGGCTCCTGTCGGTCCGATGAGCATTTTTTATGTTTTTGTTGAAAAAGGACCTTTTGGTGGTGCACTATTCGATCCTAAAATTCTATGGCGCTACGGACACTAGATCCCCCCCTCCCCCAGAGGTATGTAAGGAAAAGCAATTGTTTAGAAATTTATGTTGCACAAAATAAGGCTTATCGAGAAAATCGGCCTAGGATTGAGGGGGTAGGTGAACCTCGCTTCCAACCCCCACGGGAGGAAAGAATTTTTTAAAGTACATGAAAATGTTGTACTCTCACGAGCAACAATTTGGTACTAATTTCAAGTTTGCACGTCTTATAGTTTAGATATTACCCTATTTGCCTGGGTAATTCAGAGATTCTTCGAAGGTTTCACTTGGGTGCCCAAAAATGGCTAACCGGTGTAGTTTTGCTGGTAACGTAGTTGCCCCTTTGCGTACATGTTGAAATGAAAAGATTTTCTGTTCAAATTTTAGTTGTCATCTAATACATTCAATTAAGTTGAGGAACGAGGTTCTCAGTGAGTTAGCAGGTGACTTATTTTCCGTGAATTTTGGAAGCTAAGTCAAAAAATTGTCTCATTTTCTCTCTATCTGATCAACCTTACGAAGCATAGGATCGTTATCTCATTAATTAATTAGAAAAGTACTCTACCTGAATATTTTTTTCCAATATTTCAATGTTTTGGTCTTAGAAACTAATTCGAAAAAGTGTGTGTAAACAATTTTAATTTCAATCTTTTTACATACAATATACATCAAGTCTGTGGTATCGCTTTCAAGCACTGGAGGTAAAAATTGACAACGTAGATTATTTTTACTTGAGTGTTCAACCTTCGCACTGTATTGCTCATTACCATAAGAATAGTGAAAACACTTGCAATTTGCGAGTGCTCATAACACGTTCTACTATCTCATTCAAGTATTAATGAATTTGTTCATCTTGTTCGTCACAGACAGCAACAAAATTCAGCTAAAAGTTTACTAGGTGGTTGATAGCGAAGGAAATTTTGTGTTCGGATTTAATCACTCACCAATAGGTGCTGAAAATTTTCCACAAAAATCGTTGATTGGGTAGTTCTATTGAAATTCCTCCACTGTTCACTAATGATCTTCAAGCATTGTTTATTCATTTGTTTTCCTGTTGATTTATTCAGATTTACAAATCTATTTCATCTGTGGCCCATTACACTCACATGCTCTAATTTTTTCTACATGTTTAGCTGTAAGATATCAAGTTGAAACAGCCGTCCTCAGTTTGTACTGTTCTGACAAATTATTCATTTTGCCTAATTTAATTAGCAGATGTGGGAGTCTTTTTCATTCTTATCAAAAAGGGGCAGACGTTTGATTGAAGGTCGAGATTCATTTTTGTGAGCTCAGATCTTAACCTATCCGTCTTATCCAAGTGTTGTCTCGAAATCTGTGGTTTAACGTACTTAAAAATAGAATTTTCGTAAAGTCAAATTACTGGCAAAGAAGTAAAGCACATCATTTTAAGATCACTGCAGATGATCTGTTTCTGTTTGTATTTGATCTGTGTGTTAATTGATTTCTATTGGTAACAAATCAAAAACTCAGTGTTCTTCGTGAGATAACCTAAATACCAATTGAGACAGTCTATTCAAATGGCCTTTATAAAAAGCATTTTGAAGCCTCACTTTCAGCTACCTATGAATATTCACATTTCAGTTGTATGCTAGAAGCTAGTGATGATTTTTCAGGAAACAAGGAATGTTTTGTCAGATCGCTAAGATACTGTCGCTGGTTCAAAACTATTCCATTATCCCTCAACGTTAAACAAATTTATGATCGTTTATTCTTGATGCTCGGAGTTTTCGTAATATTGGTCGAGTGACGGTACCTTTGTAATTGAATTTATCCTAATTTAGGATTAATTTACTTTAGATGGTGAATTATCCATGGTTTTCATCATTGTTTTTGTTTCATTACCACGACATTTTGGTATACGAGCTCACAATATGTGTTCTTTTGGTAAAGTTCTTGTTTTGAGTGTTTGCCGCGTTGTTGTTTATTTAACGTACTAACAGAGAAATGTTCATTATTTTACTCTCTGTAAAATACTTTGCAGACACGTTGTGCTTGAGTAAGATGATAGGTTCGTTCCGTTCACCTTCTCTCCTCAAGTGTGCGAAGCATTGCGTTACACTCAAAAGTACAAGACTTCGATTATTATGCATATCAGATTCGTGCCAAACTCTTCCCGTTTTCCTATCAAATGTAAATTTGCTATTTGTTTAGCAGTAGAGGAAATATTGACGTGATTACCATTGACATCCCATCCTTCTAGCTCCAACTGAACCTAATGTTCATATGATGTGGCAACATGTGAAAGTTTATGATTTCTAAATCGCCCTGATTTGCAATTAAAAATATTCTAAATGATTTCAGTGTGTAATGAACTAGAAACGATATGTCCTCGAATAACGCTTAGACTCTGTGCATATCTCAATAAAAAACAAGATTACTACTGTAGCAAAGTCCGGCTGTCGTTGTCGTCTTTGGTACTTACATGTACGAAAAGCAAAGGGATATTTCGAATTGGCACTATTAGCCTTGAAATTGCGAGCTAACACAGCCACTACACGTCGGTTCCATGATGAGTGCGCCGTCCAATTACAAATGGGGCCTGTTTGAGCAGCATTTTTTTCTAAATTTTACCCATGCGGTGCCAAATTTTGATCAATGGCGTATTTTTAATGAGGCGAGTGACACATATGAGCCTTGAACTCCTCGTGGTCAAGTCCTGGACAAATAACTCCCCCCCCGTCCGAATTTTATCGTTGGCGTAACGGTAATTATGATCGGTTTTCATCGTTTATCGAAGTATTCCGACGGTATATATATATTACCGGGGATCAACGGTAATTTTAGACGCTAAAAATGCCCGCCGACGATGATGACCGTTATTTACCGGCGATTTCTGACTGTCATTCCTACCGTAGAAATACGACGGTAAAACTATGGTTGTTTTTCAGATTATACTTCATAATTTGATATTAACGGCTTAATCAAGGACAAGTCAGATAAAAGTATGTTATGTATTACTCTTGATCAAATGAAATAACATGAATTAGCTTGCGTAACCTTCACTTGATGTAATTTGAGCCTTAGTTCTTATTTTGTGAAAGTGAAAACAATAATTCGAAGCTTAGACTTTTCAATTGGATTTTCACAAATAATTTTTCGATATTTATAAATATTAATTTCACACATTTTAAAACGAGGTTCAAATTCATTAACTAATGCTTCAAATGTTTTGAATTTAATTTCAAATGTTTTCATTTTAACTCATTGTACTATACAGGGTGTTTCAAAAATACACGGCATAATTTCAGGTATGTATTTCCCACATGTAGACAATCAAAATAGTTCATTACAACATATGTCCGGAAATGCTTCATTTCCGAGTTATGGCCTTCACAACA
>JACJUY010003327.1:1883-15548 GCA_014220935.1 Platorchestia sp. MABIK | reverse complement strand
TGATAAATTAAGGTAAACTCGTGGTGCAACTATGCGAACACTGCTATTTCTAATTTCTTTCTTTTCTGTCCCCCCTCTCTTTCTGTGTATTTTTCTCTCCTTTCTTTTTTCCGTTTCCCCTCTGAGTGTCGAGCTTTGAATTCCTCTATCGGTAACGAGAGGCCGACAGGCCCAGCCTCGTATCGTAACATTATTCTATGACAGTTTTTGAGCTACAGTAATGATTTTGGTATCATTGGATGCAGAATAACGTGGACATTCCAAAAAATTAAATGCTTTTCCTCAAATTTCCAAATTTTTTTTTACTTTTTTATATTTCATCATTTATATTCCTCACGGTAAGCGTCCCCCTTCCAAACCTTTTTTTATTTTTGAATTTATAGCAATGAAATTTGGTACACTGATAGGAAATGCAATTTAGAATCATTTACCTCCTATGAAAAAATGCGATTTTCTTGAGAAGAAAATGGGAAATCCTAGCAAACGACATATTTGGGGGGTTTTCTAAATGCTTCTTCTCTGACAGTTTTTGAGCTACAGTAATGATTTTGGTATCATTGGATGCAGAATAACGTGGACATTCCAAAAAATCAAATGCTTTTCCTTAAATTTCCAATTTTAAATTGATAAAATAATAAATTCGGGAGCAAATTTTTTTTTTAAATTCTAATTTATGACGTCATAACTTTGAAACAAAAATGAATTTTGAAAAACTATTTGAGTTTTTGAAAGCTCTTGCTTTTTTGCATCCAATGTTATCAAAATCATTACTGTAGCTTAAAAACTGTAGGAGGAGAAGCATTTTGAATCTAAAAAAGTGTTTTATTAAACAAATAAGTTTTCAGGACGTTTGCCCCAATTTCTCCGAAGTTTACATAGCTAGAGCAATGCGGTTTGTTGCATTTGAAAGTAAAATGTGTGTTCTAAAAAGTTCCTTAGCGGATTTTCCAAATTGTTTATGTAAAACTTTCTGTAGACTTTTTTACCCTAAAATTATAACTTTTACCCTACCTCTTACAAAAAATTTATATAAATTCGGAATGAAATAAATCGAAAAAATCCCTAAGTAACTTTTGCGAGCACACATTTTACTTTCAAATGCAACAAATCGCATTGCTCTAGTTTCGTAAACTTCGGAGTAAGTGCGAAAAATATATTTATATATTTTTTTATTATAAGGAATAATAAATTTTCTATGCTCCTATGAAAAATTTTTTTTTCAGATTAGTTGTTACGAATTTAGAGATCTAGTAGTCTGCAAATTTTCATAGACGTACGCCCAATAGAAAAAAGGTTTCCAGTTTTTGGAAATGGTTCCCTTAACATGTAACACTCCATGAAAACTTTCCTGCGGAGATAAAAGTGACAAGAATCTCGATCCTAATTTGATGTCTAAATGTCCTGGTCATTCATTATTCAGGATGATACGATGTCGTGAAGGTTTTTATAAACAAAGCTTCATTCTCTTTGCAGTTAGGCAGTTCCCAGAATGGGGTGCGCATTTGATTTTGATTTATCACACACAATTACATTCTCTATTTAATTTCTAGATGACGGAGCCTCAGCGTTGTGTGGGCGTCAGTCTGCACGACACCAGCTCATCATGACGTCATGACGGTGGTGTGGCCTTAAAAATGTCCAACTTTGGGTTGGGACAAACTCGTCAACGGACGGAAATCTCTTTCAAGGAGCATTCCACCTGTCAGTTAATATAAGGTTCGTGTAAGCTCATACATTTCTTTTCGTTCATTAACTAATATCTTTCCCCTCAGGGGGATACAACTATTGTGTCTATGAGAATTAGCACCCCCATGGGAAAAATGTGTGAGGGCCCGAGCTGAGAGTAACGAAGGCCTTTTTTTGTTGGAATACATAGAATGTTTTTGTTATGTTAAGGACCACCAGTTTTTGGTTCACTGCTGTCCTGTTTTTCTGCACCTACTACTGTCTTCTTCAACTTTTATCTTGTTTCATGTACTTCTTTCTCAACTCACAGTTTCCATGTCCCTTCTGCATAGATTCCGCGTGCCCTTATCTTCATACTAAATTGCGCCTCCCTCCTTCCTCTCATCGAAACGCTCTTTTTAGCGGTTGGGAAGGCTTGAACTACCTTATATTATCTAACAAAAATCTTATATCACATTCCGTTAGAGTAACACGCCTCCGAGAGATCCGACCATTGAATCTATGAGAATTAACTCTTCCAGGGGGAAAATGTAATGGCCCGACCTAAGATCTAGTTAGGTCGTCTGTTTGTTGAACTATAATGCTTTTGCTATGTTAAGGACCTTCTTTTTTCGGTTCACTGCTGTCGTTTTCAGCACCTACTACTTTATTCTTTAACTACGATCTTTCTTCATGAACTTCTCACTCAACTAATTGTTTTTAAGCCCCTTCTGCAGAGATTCCGCGTTCCCTTAGCTCCATACTAATTGGTGCCTCCCTCCTTCCTCTCTTTGGATCGCATTTATTTTGCTGCGGATAGAAAGGCTTAAACTAACTGACAATTATCTTTCGTTATAGTAATGCAAATAAAGGGATTTATTGATGCAAATTTTTTCTAACAAATACTGGCAGATCGGTTGCAACGTTTGAAAATGTATTAGCATTGCAGCGGGTAGAATCGATAATTTAATGCTGTTATGAATAATTTGTTTTTTTCGTTCAAGAATTATCATTCTTCAATATATTTGAGCATAGCATGGACGTCAGTCCTCAATAATACGTTTTAATATTAGTTTGTTTTATCAGCACGACATCATTTGATTCAAATTCAACCAGCCGAATAGGTCCAATGTGTCCCGTAAAAATAAACTATCAAGAACTTCAATGCACAGCTGTTCAATAGGGTACCGATATCAAGTATTGTATTCAGAGTTTGGTTAATCGACTTATTCTCTGATTGCAGCCAAAGCCAGATGGGCCAAATGCTGCGATCACAAGAAGAGCTAGCCTCGCTTGCTCAGAACCCAGTGGTAGTTGGAACACAGTCATTCGGCAAATGGTAATTTATTTTATTTTGTTATCATTTGCACAGTTGATATTTGCTAATGTATTCCAATTTATCAGATGCATTAGCTACAGTCGGGTATGATGCAGATAAGAAATAAAAGGTGTCAACCATCCAAGAGGTCCTGCGTCGTTGCAATGATTGGGTTGGCTCAGAGACGACGGATTGAATCAGAAAAGTTGCCGTCGGAAACCAGTACACTTCCTCAAAGTCTACTTGCTTCTTCATCGCTTACTTTGACCGCCTCTCAGTCGCCTTATTTGCTAGCTCCGTCGACATCGGGTTATGATACTCCTCCCTTCAGCTGGGTTTAGACGGAGGGTGCTTTCCCCGGGGCAGCGCCCTTTCTCCCTTCCCGCCTCTTCAAAAAAAACTTAAACCCTCGATCTAATGCCTCCTACCACTTCCCCATGTGTGTTGTCGCTGTCACCCTTCACGCTGGAAAAACTCAGGAGCGACTGACTCTGCAGTGTTAAAAGTAGGGTGTATCTCTCAGTTGCTTTGCGGTGTTATCCTCATGCCTAATCCCAACCCAAAAAGTTTCCCCTGACCTAGAAAAGGAGCGAGGGCTAAAGTTTCAACATTAATGGATTTATTGAAAGCACGGCGTCAGTGTAATTGTATTTATTGTGCCTGTAAATATAATTTTTTTATGAAGTAGTATCGCTTCTAGGTTGTCGACTTTGAAATGATCTGTTGCTGAAATTATTTTCCATTTAATTCAAAAGTCCCTGTTCACAATCGTAAAGCCTATTTTTCGCTGTCATGCTTTTATTAACACAGGATAACTCGTGATAGGACTTGGATATAATTTGTTTACCATATTTTTGTAATTCTTGAATTCTTCACGAATACGATGCTGTTCTTGTGCCGGCCTCCGTGGAATAGTTTACAGGTTAAAAACATGAGGTATCGGCGTTACGAAAATTTTTGTGGCCGGAATGTCAAAAAAACGGATGTCAAAATAATATTTTCATTCACGAATTAATGAGTTCATTTGAAACTAGTTGTTACTGATCGTACTAACTTCATGTCGGATCCATCTATTTTTGATACCAAAGAGGGCCAAATGTATGTAGAATATTTCCTTCAGATTTCACTTTTGTTTTATTGAACATGAAGTATCGGCATTACGAAAATTTTGGTGGCTGGAATGTCAGAAAACGAATGTAAAAATAATACTTTCATCTACGAATTAAAGAGTTCATTTGGAACTAGTCGTTCCCTCAGGGGGATACAATTATTGTATCTATGGGAATTAGCGCTCCCAGGGATAGATGTGAGGGCCCGAGCTGAGAGTTACGTGGGCCTTCTTTTTGTTGAAATAAAATGTTTTTTGCTATGTTAAAGGACGACCTTGTTCGGTTCACTGTCGTCCTGGTTTTCAGCACCTACTACTTTCTTCTTCAACTTTAATCTTGTTTCATGAACTTCTTTCCCTTACTTTTTCTATGCCCCTACTACATAGATTCTGCATTCACTAATATCCATACTAAATGGTGCCTTCCTCCTTCTCTCTTCGATACGCTCTTTTTTGTAGCGGTTAGGGAGGCATGAACTAAACTATTATCTAATCTAATTTTGAAACTAGTCGTTACTGATCGTACTAACTTGATGTCGGATCTGTTTATGTTTTTGGTACCAAATAGGACCAAATGTATGTGTAATTTTTCCTTCGGATTTCGTTTTTATTTCATTGAACAAGAGACATCGGCATTTCAAAAATTCTATGGCTGAAATGTCAAAATAATATTTTTTGGGACGAATTAATGAGTTCATTTGGAACTGGTCGTTACTGATCGTACTAACTTGACGTCGGATCTGTTCATCTATTTTTGGTTTTAAAAAAGGACCCAATGTATGCAGAATCTTTCATTCTTATTTCATTTTCGTTTTATTGAACATGAAGTATCGGCATTACGAAAATTTCTGGGGCTGAAATGTCAAAAAACGGATGTCAAAATAGTATTTTCATCTACGAATTAATGAGTTCATTAAAAACTAGTACTTACTGATCGAACTAATTTGATGTGGCATCTGTTCATCAATTTTTGGACCAAAAAGGACCCAATGTATGGTGAATTTTTTGGCAGATTTTATTTTCGTCTAATCGAACAGGAGGTATCGGCATTTCTAAAATTTCTGTGCCTAATAGCATCAGTTTTATGGGAAAATTCCATTTGAAAAATTTGAGTTGTTGATTTTTTATGATGTGAATGTCTTGTAAATTAAGAATTCTATAGAGAGTTCACACGTCGGAGCCGCATAGAAGCGGGAGGTGGAGGGTAACTTCTTCTGAAGAGGTATAGCTGTGAAGGATAACCCCGTCCTTTGCTACTTGCGACTAGATAGCATTAGTGCGGGCCCTGTCGTCTCCTCATCCCAATTAAAGGATTAAGATGTGTAGTAGTTGGGAGGGTTGGTCATGGTAGATATTTGATGTCTAAGAATAAAAGCGTGTAAATTTAATTTAAAATTGGTAATATTTTCTTAGTAATCGGTTGCTTGATGTGTCCCTATGTGGTGGTAGTTAATTTTAAATGAAATTTGTATACGTAGTGTTTGCAGTGATGAGTCTTACAAACAACCTGTGATGGAATTCTTAGCGTGCCGAAGAAATTTTTGCATGAATTTATTTCAATAGTTAAATGTCGACTGTTGAAATCGAAATAAATATATTTATTGAACATCTGTAATGTTTTAACCTATTTATAAATCAGTGGCAATTTGAAATGACTTTATATTGTACTGTGAGACTTATCGTAATAGTCTCGTGTTCTACGATGAAGATGACAATTTGAGCTCTCTTACTGTAGCATTCATCTGCATCGCAGCTATTTTTTCTCATGATGCATTGCTACATGTTAAAATAGGCCTCACCCTGTAATACTAATCTGGTCAATTATCGCAATTTGTAAGAAACTTGAGTAAATATATACAGTATTAAACAAATTTGTTGAAGTTAAATAAGTAATATCGGCAATTTTTGTGAAGTCTTCAAATTCTTGGTAATTGGACAGATGCGTTTCACGAGATGTGGCATATTATTTTTGGAAGCAATTCGCAATTTTTGGGAAAAATCGTTGCACTGCTGATGAATCTCCCGGAATATAGTGGTTAGAGTAGCCATTTTTAACGTTAAGTTACCGGTAAGTATCGTGAATTTTGAACGAAGACCGACTATATTAACCGTTTAACTACCGGTAATTAACTGGTTAAAATCGTCGGTCTTCGTCCAAAATTTACGATAAAAACAGGTAATTTAACGTTAATCGGACGATAATATGAGACATTCGCCACACTAATTCCGACGATATATCGTCGGTTTATAGGAAGAAGAAGATGATAATTACCGTTAAATTCAGACGTAAATTATTGTCGGTCAGACGATAAATTTCAGACTATGCATGCTCTGGAGCACTTTAAAGGAATCCTCTTAGCTTGCTCACTGCTTCAAATGAAGCATATCTAGGCTCGTTTCCGTTCAATGTTAGCCAGGGCACAGGCATCATTCCACAAGGGATCTAGGGGCTAAGTGGATTATGTTGTGTGAACGTATATCTGCGCTACTTATGTGAGCAGTACCTCGATATTAATTTGACACCCTTGGAACACCGTGATTTGAGCAAATATGGCGTCATTTTGTTGCATAGCGCGTATCTGCACGATTTTCTCACAGTATGTGCTTTAAGGTGTAGCAACATTCCCAGGTAATTTGTAAATTCATTACTTAGTTTTTCCCATAATTGAGAGGATATTTTCTTGTTCCTAATTCAAGATGAAATGTAAATGTTTAAGTCATAGTATCTTAGACAATTTTCATGCAAATATTTGCGCTTTTCTGATATATGGATCAATTATTTGCAATTGATTTAGAACACAAATTTCGAAAAAAATGGCGGTGTCAAAAATTCTCACGCGCTATTATTTTTTCTGGAAACAATTAATAATGAACCAAAACGCATCAGGCTAACAACCAAAGACGACCTGTAGTAATTTTCATCTATGCTCCAATATACCAAGCAGTAAAATTTTTATCTCGTATTTTTCATCTGATAACTAATGATGCACTGCAAAAATTGATTAGTAGTGTCCAAGCAACATTGTATTTGAAGGAAATGTGGCACCCAAAAATAACATGCAGGTTTTCCATGATACAAGAAGTTGTCCAGGTGCATACCATCTGAGTTTTGCTCTATACCTGTAACTAAAAATTTTGAACGAGTTAATTAACCCGTTGCGACGGTCGTGCAAGTAAATTTTACCGTCAGTAACGTTGTCGCGTCGCTTGCAAGTTATTTGAAGCATCCACAACTTGTCAGGAGTCAAATATATTCAATGGAATCAAGAAATGAACAAGCAGGTCGGTGGGATCTTTCCCATATAAGCCCCGCCACTAATGCAACACCCATGTTCACCCACTTGCAACTTTCGAAATGATGCACCTATCGACTGCAAATTACTCTCAGAAGAAAAATTAAAACATCAAACGATTAAAACGAAAGAATGTTTTATACTTCTTTTGAGAGTAATTTGAAGTCGATAGGTGCATTATTTCGAAAGTTACAAGTGGGTGAACTCATGTGTTGCATTAGTGGCAAGGTTTACCTGCAAAAGATCCGGTCAGTAGAACATCGATGGGATCATGTGTTGCGTTGGCGGAAATAAAAATGCAATCATTGGGAAAATAAATAAATGCGGAACTCACTTTCAAGCCTGTTTCAGAAACGCTACGTGGAAGATGCATTCACAGCTCACAGCCCTTGCAGACGATACACCTATTACGATTTTTCAATATAAGAAAAGTGTCAACAGGATTACTAAATTCTCAATGGAATTGGAAACCATTAGATGCCTCCCTCATCTAATAGTTCTCCTAACTGAAGGCAGGCTGACGTTCAAGATGTACCATAAACCCACACTATGGAAGCTATTTAGATTCTTTCACATGCCAGCCTTTACTCTAAAAACAAAAGCGTTGTCAAGTATTATATATGTCAGCTTAAGCCTTCCTAACCACAACAAAGGTGTTCCAAAGAGAGGAATGGATATGGACATGTACACGGAAGTCTACGCACAATGTGTGCTCTCACACGGGCCTTCTTTGTGCTGTGACACAATGCTACTGTTCCTTAGAACGAAATGTATGTGATGACTTCTCAGCCGTCTTTCGAGCTTTCTGCTGCTATCACTCACCCTACTCTGTCCAATTCTGGCTTGTGACTTGAAAAATCCTGTCCTGCTACAATTCACAGACACTTCAATGAAGTATGAACTCAGTGGTTATTTCAACACGATCAGCCTGTGTTGTTACCCTCCATGATGCTGAAGAGCATTGTTAGCTGGTCACTGGTGGCACGCCTAATTGCACAAGTGGCAGGCCTCGATGCCCCAGGGGTGGCAAGCCTCGATGCCCCAGGAGTGGTAGGCCTCGATGCTTAGGAGTGGCAGGCCTCACAGCATCAGGAGCAGGAAATTCGACTCTATCAGCTGATGGAGAAATACAGGAAGAAATTAAGAACAGTGATATTTCATCTTAAATAAAATTGAAGTACCCAAAAAGTAGCACTTCCAGCAACCTTAATTTTTCGTGTGTTTAAGGCTCCACAACCATGACATGATTTCACAGAGCAAGTAAAAGGAAATGAGTAATATACTCATTTGGGCTAAGACCATTCAATCTAAATCCCCAGGAATGTGAAAGACATTAGGCTCCTAATAAATAAACCATATAATCTGTCAATGCTTGTAAATTATCCAAACGCAATGTATGGCTCAGGGTGTGTTGGCTTCTCATTCATGAGTACCCACACCATTTTAAAAACAAAAGCCTTTGAGATATCAGAAATAAGTTATTTTTACCCCTTCAGATGCAAATTAATCATATAAAATATATCTAATAATTAAATCATCCTATTACCCAGCATCCATCCTTGATATTTTGTGAACCGTTGCACAGATCTCTATGAAATTTTTACAGCTGACACTCAAAAAGATAAAAGATTTAATTATACAAAAAAGAAAATTTAATTAACACGTTATTGACTAGCACATCCAATTATGACTATTAGGTGCAATGTTTGTGAATGTTTTA
Source organism: Platorchestia sp. MABIK (assembly GCA_014220935.1). Lineage (NCBI taxonomy): Eukaryota > Metazoa > Arthropoda > Malacostraca > Amphipoda > Talitridae > Platorchestia > Platorchestia sp. MABIK. The sequence goes on along the minus strand of JACJUY010003327.1, from coordinate 6,444 downwards.
AAACAAAATATTTACTGTTTCTTTTTTGACAATGACAGTGCACATAGGATTTCCTTCAAAAATGCTGTTCATTGTTCAGCTCATTAGAATACAACAAATTTTGGATATAAATGAATTAAATACTACCCATCATTGCCTACACGACATTTTTTAAAAGTGACATTTCTTAATTATGTAAAGTGGTGTACAATAAATTAATGTGATTTTCAATTTTAACACGATTTGATTTTAAAATGCACTTCACTTTTTCAATATGTAAATTTACTAATTTCAATGAGAACATTCTTTTTCTCAATAATCTTTTTTTCATTTTAACTGTCTTTCTATTCATTCAATTCAAGTCAAATTTTAATTTGAAAATATAGTTCATAATAATGGAAATTCCATTTATCCTGAACAAAATTTGTCAGAAAGACCCATTGATTGTGTTTTTTCACCTTGAATTATCTAAGGCAAATCCTATGTAAATTTTGTATGGTCATTTTTGGTGGCCGACTCTGAATGGCCGCCTATGTGAACAACTTTGTTTGATCCCTTTTCATTGCATTAAAAGCCATCTTTGAAAGTGACCAGATTTGAGACAAGATGTTGACACACTCAAACCTGAATCATACATTTTACTGCTAAGTAAAGTCAGAGTAGGTACACTATTATTTCTCTACAGGGCTACATAAGTGCAGAAGACTGCAGGATTTTTCCAAATTATAATAGAGGCAATGAGAAATAGAAAAATAACAGAAGTTTAAAAGCAAAACAATTTTTGAAATAGATCATGCATGGTTATTCAGAGAAATCATGATAGCATAATGATTACTCTACGTAATAGCTAAGCATGAATCATTCATTCACAATACACACACACATTTTGAAAATACACACATTTTGAAAATATTAAAATTGGTCATATTACTTTTACTGAGCAAAACATTTAATACGTGGAAATTAAAAAAATTATCTACATTCCAGCCAACTGAAAAGACAATGACAACGTAAAAGACAATGGAAATACATTCAAAGTTTGTGTAACAGTCACTTATTTAAAATAATACTAATGTGGGAGTTTGATTGTGTTAATTTAATAAGAAATAAACAGTTAATGCATATATAAAATGAATCGGAATACAGCCAATTTGTGACATTTCAATTAGCATATATTTTTTCAATTTAAAAATAATTTCTTTTAGAATGGCCTCTGTAACAAACTTTTGCATAGAAAGAAAATGATGTACTAACCTTAGTGTCAAATAAATTTTCGGGTTATCTAGTGTTTTCATTATTTCAGCACCAGCTACAAGTGTTATATTTTACTAGGCTTATATTATTGATAATAAATGTTGAAGCACATTCAAATTTTTTCCTTCATCTGCTCCATGCTTTTATGGGTCAATTAAAAACTATTCTTTTTTGCAAACAATGGGTAATAAGAAACTCATTGTTAATTTACAAAGCTTTGATGCAGTAGGTTAATTAAGAAAAATGATGCAACTATAAGTTTTACATTACCTTAGTCTTGCAGAGCTGTTCAAGGAACTGCTAAGATTTTAAAATCTTTATGGCATTTCTGACGGGAGACAACATGGAATCATAATCTGAACCACAGAAATTCTCTGCACACGCACACAAGACCTTTTCGATATTTCGGATCTACTATCCAATAAAACTTCGAGCATTTTTTTATGCGCACGTAAGAAGCCATTTTTACTTCTGTAGCTACGTCGCAAGTCACAGCCGCACTATCCGTAAACAAAGTCAAGTGACAATTTCTTGGCTCCGTCATTGGCCAATTCGATTCTACGTCAGTGATAAGTTGGTCATCTTCTCGTTTATGATCTGTGGATCGCATTAGTTAGTCTGACTCGGTCAGTCGCCGTCTGTTCTCACTGCCGTTAGGATGTGTGCCGCTCGCACTATCCTCTTGTGTTCTGTATTGGTTGTCTTCAAATAAATTATAGAACGAACTTCGTTGTCGTACTTGCCCCTATAATTCTAACAATATGTTACAGCTGTGCCCGGATGTTGTTGGTATTTAACTCACTCTTGGATAAATGGAACATCTTATCAGATGATATTCACTGCTTGATGAGAGACGATGTGTCAACTTGAGAAAAGATCTCTTTCTGTCTGGCGTAAATACCACAAACTTCACCAGTCATCAACTGCACCTTAACGTTAAAAATCGCTTGACATCTGAAAAATCAGTCGCTGAAGTCATTTCAAAAAGTAGATCAATTGCGACTCACTTTAATCATTCAACCATGGTTCAAAAAGAACTGAGAAACTACAGGTCAGAATAATTGCTCCACAACTCTCAGTAATGCACGACGTTCCAACTCGGAATAGTATATAGTATTCTGCAAATAATGATAAGGATAAAAGACCTTAATGAATCTCCCTATTTGCATGCTAGTTCCAGCGTGAAGATCAGAGCATTGACCAATCAAGACAATGATGTTCTGACTAGTTGTATAAGTGTCCTCCAACCCTTAGAAGACATCACGAAGAAAATCTGCTATTAGTCCGCTTCAATTGCTGACGTTATACCTCTCGTCACGATATTGAGGAAAATATTAACATCATCAGCCATAGTCAGAAACAAAATAGAAGTTATGAGCAATATGTTTCTCACAAAAAATAAAAATAAAAGGTTTGAATTTGCAAAAAATGACTTGTATGCCATTTCTACGTTTCTAGACCCGAGGTAATAAACAAAATTTTTCAGATCACTGGCTCTCACAAACAGTGTCAAAGACAGCGTTACTCGAAATTGTGAATAAATTCAAAAACTCAGGTGTGACTCTAATACAGGCCGAGCAAAACAAACTTCATCAAAGACGTCATACAATGTTCAAATACCATCTACCAGCACTTCTGTCACCGAAGACATGACTGCTATACTTTCTTCAAGCAGTGACGATGAAGACGGCAAGCCATGCCAACAGACATTATCAGCAATCATTGACAAGTACATCAAAGAGAAACGGATATCCACTGACGAAAATTCTCTGAAATGGTGGAAGATGCACACAGAAAGTTTTACTGATCCTTCTAAATTAGCAAGGTCGTATCTTGCTCGATCGCCTAACAGCGTTACGAGTGAGCGTCTTTTTAGTGGTGCCGGTCTTGTTTAAGACGAAAAACGGAGCAACCTGACTGGTAAAAGAGCATAAAAATGGCTATTTTTGAAATTAAACCTTCCAATAATACAAGTCAACAATTAATAATCGTAAGAGTAGGCTGGAAAGATAGAAAATTTAACGGATTCAAACAATTATATTTTCTTTGGCCAAACTCTAACAATGAAACAATGAAGAAGAATAGCCCAGGTTCCAGGACTCCACACGTCAAATAAAAGGCGAATAAAATGTCATATCACTTGAACCTTGAAACATTGAGTAAACATTCGCATTCGCGTTCGCGAGTATCAATACAATATATTCGTATTCGCATTCACGAATGTTGAAAAACAGACATACAGTCCATTACTAGTATAATGTCTTATATTTCTAGAATCATCCATTGTATGTAAACAACCTTATGGCACGCACGGATAGATAACACTGAAGAGAAAATAACCTTATTTAAACTGATGCTCAAGAAAAACAAAATCTCAGTTTAGGAAGTTCTGAAGGTGTTTTTTGAAGTTGCGTTTAATCTTTGATAATGAAGCTATTGCAAGCCTCGGATTACAAGACAAAGACGTAAATTTGCAAAAATAAATGAAGCACTGTTGTCCAGCAGACGCACATTTTTAACAGGTGTTAGTTGTCAATGTGACGTGGCGAGAAAAGAATCGACAAGTGTCGCGAGCAGCCAGCGTTCTCACACTTCCACTCCCGTTTAACGTAGTATGACAACTGAACAACTATCTGCTCTCTACGATTTACTGAAGCAATACTGTTAGCAGGTGTTTTCAGAGTGGGTGATGCTGCGCTAAGCTGCAGCTTCTAACCACTTTTAGTGAAGTACAATTCATTTGAACATTCACCTTTATTTAATTTATATTCCACGTGAAAGTGTTTTTAATTTTCCGTATCTTGCAATTTTTATCTCAGCAAATGCAAGATTTACCAATGATTATATTTAGGTACAGTTCGACTGAATATCGTTCACTAAGTCGAAATAAGCCATTAGCTGAAGTCAGAAAACAAGATTTGAAATGTTTATGCAATCAAGCCTATGTTGTTGGAAATCCAATGAGGAGGGTGTCGGGAATCTCAACTGAGAGCTGCACGTATTCATTTGGAATTGTGATTCATTTTTTGTAATTATTTTGCCACTATTACTGATCTATTTCCAACAGTTTTCGCTGAAAAACAACCCCGAATGATGATGCCATCACCATCGAATTTTACAGTTCGTACAGTGTTGTTATGTAAGTATTGAGAAAATCATACATACATACATATACCAGGCCTCTCCTCCCAATGGGAGGGTAGCATACAGCAGGCCACAATCAACACCCTTAGTCACTAGGATGCGAGAGAGGCAGCACTGGCGCACCAGAACTGCCAGGATCAGCAGCAGCCCAGCACAACCACCTTCCACAGTCAGGCCCGACAGC
>JACJUY010003326.1:70597-88343 GCA_014220935.1 Platorchestia sp. MABIK | reverse complement strand
TGAAATACAACACACAGTTGTTGCTTGCTTGGTTGGTGTGTGCGCCTGTGACGTTCATAAGGATGCTTAAATGACCGTATCTGTGATACGAGTTTCACCAGTGCACAAGTACAAGAATATTTTAATCGCGGGTACTATTAGGGTGGATCTATTTGTTTGTCATCGATATCTTGCAACTTTTTTTAAAGAAAACTATCGAATCCCGTCATTTTTGAAAAATCGTGTACACTAGTCGATATATATTAGTAGAACTTGATTTTTAACATTCTATTGCCAATTTAAAAGTCGTTCGTCCATAACGATCATACTAACCATATGTACAGGTTGCAACACTTGCAAACAGGAGTATTCATCTAACAAATTGTGATTAGGTGGAGTCGGTGTTGGAGTCGCAAAATTCTAGAAAGGTGGAGTCGGAGTCGGAGCCGCAAAATTCTGAAAAGGCGGAGTCGGAGTCGGAGTCGCAAATTTATTCCTCCGACTCCGCAACCCTGGTTTCCACACACACATATCAATATATATGCGAATTGAAAATGAAACACAAGGGAAAAAATATTAAATTTAAATTATAAAAACCAAATATACTACTACATAGAAAATGACAGACGAGCTCATTGTAACCGTACGTAATTATTGGGAAGAAAATAACTACAAAGAAAAATTAATTCGGTAGACGTAAAAATAAGGTCATTTTTAATTTCATAATAGACATTTTTAAGAAAGTTCAGGTTACAGTCAAGAACAACAACAACAATATCAAAAATCTGGCTCTCATTGAGGGGTTACGGGAACTTTGGTCCCTGCCCTCCCAAGAAGCGTATGAGAGTTTTGTCATACATGTTACCGTGGAGAATGATTAGCTCTAAAAATTGAAACTAATTTGAAGTCTATAGGTGCTGTAGTTTAGAAATAAACTTCTGGACAAAATGAGACTCATCGAAAAAATCTGTATCTCATTGAGGGGTTACGGGAACTTTGCTCCCTGCCCTCCCAAGAAGCGTATGAAAGTTTTGTCATACATGTTACCGTGGAGAATAATTAGCTCTAAAAATAGAAACTAATTTTAAGTCTATAGGTGCTGTAGTTTATAAATAAACTTCTGGACAAAATGAGACTCATCGAAAAAATCTGGCACTCATTGAGGGGTTACGGGAACTTTGCTCCCTGCCCTCCCAAGAAGCGTATGAGAGTTTTGTCATACNCCTTTTACATTGGCTTTTCAAATGCCTCAGAACTAACACCAGGACGCCATGACGCTTTCCCCCGGTCAAAGACCGGTACCCATTTCAGACACCTGGGTAGAGAGGGGTATTGTGCTTAGAATTTTTCGCCTATACCCAACAGAGAAAATCGCCACCAGCGCCGAGACTCGAACCCGGGTCTCCAAGCACGGAGCCAGGTCCTATACACACACGGCTATGGCGAGCATAAGTTATCTTATAAAGTATTATGGAACTTCTAACAATTCATTCCATCTGATCACCTCCCTAATAGCAAGAGTATTAATTTATTTATAGCCTGATAACTTGATATTTAAAAAAATTAGTTTGTTTCCAACAAGTTCATTCATAAAATTTGTTACGACATTAGCTTTTCAATATTTTTTGATACAAATGAGTCTAATAAGCACGTAACTTTCACCACCATTATACAGACTAACAGGCCTTTAAACTATCTACTTGTATAACAGATCCGCTCTTGGAAATGACTGGAAAGTGATGACAAGTCAATGTAAACTGCAGTGCAATAGAAATAATTAGCAATTTTTATAACTAGAAACGACTTAGAATAGGCCGCTATACAATCTCATGGTTCAGTCTCTCCATGAAATGAAATATTTTTCAGTTCCAACAGAACCACAAAAATTTGAATGAGTTAGCGATGAGCATCCTCTAGTAGTTTCAATTATAACAGTTTGTCACCGAGCTTAATTTACCCCGCAGTCGTCATTAAAAAGCTCCTGAAATTCACAGGTTCGCTCTGAAAAGATGCAAATCTTATGCAATACGCCCTAGTCGTGTTCATTATTTAGTAGAAACAAAATTCTTTTTAGGAACCTAACATTGAGCGCCATTTAAAATCAACCTTCCCATTGTAATCACTATATAATATGGAAAAAAGGCACATTTAGAATACCGTAACGAAAAATGAGTTGATCAAAGTTAGTGCTTGTAAAATAAACACTTCAAACTGTGCATTAGAAGCATTGGCTTCCTTCTGCATTATGCATCGAGATGCGCGGTAGAGATTCTCATTTTCAAGTCTGCGTCCGCCATATTGTCATTGCTAACATTCAGCATTGAAGCAGTACACAAGAAATTTTTTTTATTGCGTGGAGACTGTGCTTCTAAACTTCTAAAATAAGCGCGAAATTTCTTACTTCAACCTCCTCTTATGAGACAGGCATCACTCATTCCACACTACGTGATTGTCAAGGAAAAACAAACAAAGAATTCGGTGCATTATTTCTTATAAAAATTATGAGTTGAAAACCATTCCTACTTAAACTACAAGTCTCCAAAGAAAAATTGTAATTAGAGCTAGAATCAAGCTTAATTACTTCAGAAGAGTTATGGAGCAGGTACTTCTCAACTGAAAAACGAACGAAAAAAATATGTATCAGCATTTCAAGGCCAAGAAATGGATGAAAAAAAACAGTACGGAGACTAAACTTGTTCATTCTACATGCATTATGTAAAAACAACCGAAGCTTCCATTTTTAAAATTACTTTAAATGCAAGAATTACTCGCACATCAACATAGTAGAGAATCATGCTGGAAAATTCAGCACAATCCCTTCGAGGAGAAGGAGTTCTTCCTTCTCGTCACACGGAGAAGAATTTAGAGTTTTGTAGCCCGGCTTGCGGTGATGAAGTTAAATAGTGCGGCCTGAACGGCGCCTCTCCCACCACCAGCCCTGGACAGCGTCTTCTGTCTTCCGTTCCTTTATATCAAGTCAGCCACTGCAAAGAAGAAAATGCGATCATTGAGGCAGATGGTGTAAATGAACAGCCTTGTAATTAAGGTTCACATCTCGGCTTGAAGAAGTCTCACGCAGATTACTGAGGTGACGAAGGCTGCTGCTTAATTAGCTCGTCTGATGGTGGAAATTGACGTCCTCAGATTATCATGCAAGGTAAAAAGAAAGGATTAATTATTCATTCTAGACTCTGCTCCTCTAGCTCTTCAGGAAATCGTCCAGCAACCTCACAAAAGCAGTCACATTATGTTCTATAGGCGCCCTAGTCACCACAGCGGCGATCTCAAGAGTAAAGAGAAGGGACCATTCAGTACTAACTGTGGGAAAACAGGAAATCTATGCACAAAGTGTTTTCCACACAGTATACTCTGCGCCAGAAACCGCAATTTAGGTAAGAATAAGAAAAGAGAAGACAGCAAAAAAGACATGAAAACTGAATGAAGCAAAATGGGCGCACAAGATAGAAGTCCCTAACGCTTCAAGTATAGGCTGAGGGATCTGACAGTATTTTTTCTCAGCACCAGTTCCAAAAGTATAGAATAAACAAACCGAAACTTCTGGCATATCCTATGGCCTCGAGTGGTGTCTACACCAGAGAGCACGTCCTATGAATATCTTGGCAACAGTTGCAATTCCACTTCGTCTCCCACAGGTAAAATAGTTCCCTAACTGGTGAAATAACATAAGGAAAGGCCTCAGTCCCATCCTTTACACTGACATCTCACTGGGTCTCGAGATCACGCTATGCCAAATCGGGCAAGCCGCTTTAAACAATTTGAGTAATAAACAGTACTGAAACTAACATTAAAAACTGCAAAATAAAGTTTATTTAGTGAACATTAAAAACTAAAAAAAAAAGATTTAGTGAACCTTCAAAACTCAATGAACACCTGAAGGAAATTGAGAAAAGACATTATGACTGACCATTCATGGGCATCTCGTCGATCTGTGTAGAGTAGTACTGTTCTATGTCCCTGAGGATTCTGATGTCGTCGCTCTTGACGAAGTTGATGGCCACACCCTTGCGGCCGAAGCGCCCCGACCGGCCGATGCGATGGATGTACAGCTCGCGGTTGTTCGGCAGGTCGTAGTTGATCACGAGCGACACCTGCCAACGGAGTTTGTCAAGCCTTCCACTAAATGTTACAACATAACTTCGTCTAAATGTTCTACTCAGCTTACCAAGGGTTGAGCCATGGCCATCGCACTGTTGCACTTGTACATCAGAGTACATCACGCCTTAAAATGTGTAATGGCATATCATTTACCAAACCATATAGTCCTGCACCATATTCCTTTACGAGGAAATTATCGATTCATCTGAGATCAGTATATAATTCACAAAAAGGTAGAAATAACTGCGAAACTTCTAGTGCTTAACTGCATCAATTTCATCATATCACAGCACTGAGACTCGTTACACTATCAGAGTCCACGCCAGCAAATGCGATTATTTCATACAGAAATGTTGGGAAACAGCAGTGATGGTCACAACACACAACACTGTCATTTTAACCACTCACAAGAGAAAAAACTTGCCACACTAAATACAAATCTCGGAATATTTTGAAAACTGAAAACCTACTCCAGGTAGTGGATGACACGGCTTAGAGCAGTGATACATGTGACGGACCTCAATGGTGCAACCCTTCGAAAGGGACTGGAGGATAATGCCAAAATTGCACTACTGGTATTGTTCAAAAGCATGAATGGCTGTTCATAATAGAGGACACATAGGGAACACGAAAGCAGAAACGGGGGCTGGCTATCAATATTCTGTTTGAATGACACGGAGCTCAGGCCCACACATAACTACCACTAAAGATGAGCACTCAACACTTGCCTCACAAAACAATATGAAAATTTAAAAAAAATCCACAGAGACAATCCACAAGCTAGTGCTGTCGGATGCCACCAGTGGGGCACAAGCAGCCCCAGAGCAGCGGACGCGTTCACTTGCCTGCTGCACATCGATGCCGCGGGCCCAGACGTCGGTGGTGATGAGGACCCGGTACTGGCCGGAGCGGAACTCCTTCATGATGGCGTCGCGCTCCTTCTGCGGCATGTCGCCGTGCATGGACGACACCGTGAAGTTTGCTTCCCTCATCTTCTCTGTCAGCCAGTCAACCTGCACACATTACAGTATCGCCTCAATTATTATAGTTATTTAAACAATTCATTTACCACATGCAATACAGAAGTAGATTTTTTTTAAGTCTAGTACAATGGCTAAATTGAGTACAGCTAACTGTGGGCCCATAACTATTGTAATTGTTTAACCACCGTTACTATCAAGCGATCTGCACAGTGAGACACCATAGCAAATTATATTTCAAATACGATTCAAAATAAATTCGTAAATGGTATCCAGTATCATCTCAAACTTGAGACATTCACCCCTCCCTACAACAAGGCTCACTTCACACGAAGAGATCAATGGCAATCCACGTGGCACGTTTTCCTAGCTAAGAAACCTGACATGTGACGTGCGCCGCAGGACCATACAGCTACAGCAAGTTTACCTTAACTGCAATCAAGTTACGCGTTTTTTATCCCATACACACAAACTCAAGAAGGAAATGAAAGAACAAGCTCAGGCTCCGTTACAGGTGCATTCAAACTTACAGCTCACCCCCAGCCCAGTGGGTCTCATTCTGACCTACTCCTACAGTACATGTTTATTCAACCTGTGCTCCATTCAAATCTGGATCTTGTTCAACATCCCATAATGTACGTTATTTGTTATTTGCAGCACAAATAATCCAAACATTGAAAAATCATAAAAGGCGATAAGAATGCTAAATATTAGATGATGGGAGTGCATGTTTATTGAACCTGTGCTTCATTCAAATCTTGGAGTTGTACATCTTATCACGCGGGTTATTTGCAACACTAACACTCCAAACATTGAAAAATTATATGAGGCCATCAAGAATGTTAGACGGTTAAAAATGAAGCAGACACCAACCTTGCGCTTTGTGTTGCAGAAGATGACGGCCTGTGTGATGGTGAGTGTGTCGTAGAGGTCACACAGCGTGTCAAACTTCCACTCCTCGCGCTCGACAGCCACGAAAAACTGCTTGATGCCCTCCAGCGTAAGTTCATCACGCTTGACCAGGATTCTGACAGGGTCTGTCATAAATTTGCTGGTCATCTCGAGGATCTCGTGAGGTAGGGTGGCCGAGATGAGCACCACCTGCGTGGCGGGCGGCAGGTAGCGGTACACGTCGTAGATCTGCTCCTTGAAGCCTTTGTTCAGCATCTCGTCCGCTTCGTCCAGCACTAAAATCTGCACAGACCCACACCTCATAATTGAAAGCTCACGCACAGCTTGAGAATGGCAGAGCAAGGGCTCTGATATGAGATGCCCACATCCCCTACTGAGCCACAAGCTACGACACTAACGCGCCACGCACGTCCTCTTCTGCCCCAAGCTGCTGGTGAGTGTCATGAAAAATGTCGTAAGTTATTTCTGCTCTTTCGATCAATAACTACGATGTAAATGAGCAGTGTCCTTCACCCACTGGCTCCTGCCCCTCGGACTAATGGAGATCTTTCAAAGAAATGAGATCTTCATGAAAATCTTAACTGTTTTACACCATAGGTCATCACAAACAAACAATTCAATTCTACATTCATACAATTTAATCGAGTGTTTGAGCAAACTGCGATAAGGTATTCTATTAATGGAGCAGTGATTAAAAATTTTTCCACAGGGAATAAGAAATTAAAGCAACAATAAGGTACTTTAACGGATATAGATGCAAGTTCGAAGGTAAATCCGCTAGGTAGTTACAAAGCACGTGAGAATCACCCCCTCAACACAAGATGGCGGTCAGATCTTGCCATGCCTGTCATTCCACACCTGGCAGCTCGGCCAGAACTACAATATAAGGCCTCAGTAGAAACGCATTCATTCCTACACTACTTTATCCTTTCATAAGTATAATCCAGGCTTACAAGAGCAACAGACTAAAGTTTGGATAAATCTTTGAAAATAGCTCAAATAGGCACAAGATTTATTCAAGAATTTTGAGTTAAGCCAATAAAGAAGTTCATAAGGCTGATCATAAAAGAGACACTCTGCATGCTAAATAAAATGTCATTGGGGAGACTGATATGCTGCTTCACTTTAGAGAAGATAAAGAAAGCCCTCACCTTGATGGAGCGCGTCCTGAGCGTGCGGCGGCGGATCATGTCAAAGACCCTGCCTGGCGTGCCGGACACGACGTGCTGCCCAAAGTCCAGTTTGCGGATGTCCTCCCCCAAGTTGGTGCCTCCGATGCATGAGTGGCACTGCACGTTGAGGTAGTCACCCAGGGCCAGCACCACCTGCAGCAGAGCAACCAGTTGATCATTGGCTCACATCAAATAAGATTAGATGTTAGTTTTAGGATCTTTAACTGCAAAAAAAAAAAGTTCTGAAGAGAGGCAGGAGGAAGGCACCACTTAGTATGGAGATAAGGGAAGGCAGAATCTATGCAGAAGGGGCATAGAAACAGTAAGTTGAGGAGGAAGTTTACGAAACAAGATAAAATTAAAGGAGAAAGTAGTAGATGCAAAAAAACAGAGCAGTCAACCAAAAAAAGGGGTCCTTAACATAACAAAAAAAATTTTATTTCAACAAAAAGAAGGCCTACCTTACTCTCAGCTCAGGCCCTCACATTTTCCCCCTGTCACATCAAAGTAAACATTGCTGCAGATACAAGCTGGAGAGACTTCAAACAAGAATTTCCTGATTAGAAATTTTCCTCAGTTTCCAATGAATGGTAGTTGGTAACACATTACCAGAATTAATGTAAAATAAATGTAAAACTTGCTCAATGCATTCAAACATAAAGATCAAAAGGAATTTAGCACTTAACCCTTTCCCCGGCAGAAACGTGTATAAACGTTTTCACAAAATGTTGTTTTTTCAGTCGTCAATGAGTATACTCGTCTAAAACTTTACCTTCAAAAACCAGCTACATACGTATATACTCGTCAATTTTAAGCCTTTGTAAGCCATTCTACGTGTGAAACGAGTTTTCTGGTCGAATCGTACGCCTGGCAGAGGCGATAGGGTAGAGCTGTGGGATTTCAAGGACATTGTTACTAGACTTGCTCCAACAGCCATTGTTGTTGAATGGTTGTTGTTTGCATCCACATTTGCATTCATTTTTTTGTAGCATTTTCAAGTGTTACACCCCAAATGTCTAGTTCAACGGAAGATAGTGAATATGAACTTTCCCTCAGAAGCTTGAATACTTCTGATAACTCTGCAAGTTCATCAGACAATGACTATTTCTTGACAAGTGAGGAGGAAGAGGGGGGAGGGGAGAGCTTGGAGAAGCCTCGAGTTGTCAGAGGAGCGTATGAATGCACCACCACCACCACGTTTTCCTTTCACAGGAACCAAAACAAAAGTAATAAAAAATAGAATCAAAATAAAATATTTGGCTTAAAAAAGAAACGTTTTTTACAAAAAAATTTTTGGGGAAGGGGTTAAACATTCATTGATGGCACTTAAAATAATTATTTCGTAACAAACAAAAGTTAGAGCTTAAGCAAGCTTCATGCAAAAAGCAAAATGACTATGGAAAATAAAGAGATATAATTGAATTAAAAGGAGAACTTTGTTTCATTGACAAATAACTTATAGTATTAGTAGACTTGCCAATTCTCCTACTGACTTGCCAGCTCTTCCCCTCACCAGTCATGCAAGTTCACTCATACACTCTTTGAGTATATTTTGACCACACTATTTTAGATTGTTCTGACTTTTTCTTTCGTCTCAGCTACTTCGCAAAAGTTATGGTTTGCATTGTACAACGATCCTTTTCACGTTTTTGACTCCGGTGAACTCTTCAGTGCCAGTGTAATTAGCCCGAGTAGGAAATATCATGAATTTGTGTTATGGTAAATATATTATTCTCTCTGAGCTCATCATTTGGCATGCTAGTTGATGCGTTAGATTGAAAACTTGTCCCAAGTCGACTGTCGACTTCATAGTCTTAGACGCAAAATAAATCAAATCTGCCCATTTTACTCTTAACATCAATCCCTCACATCACTAGTTCCTATGTTTGTGTGCTTATATTCCAATATAAGTCTGCACTAATGAGAGGGTTTTCAACAATGTGTCACTAGGATTAGCTTTTCTTAGTTACTTGTATTTTTATGCATTGTCAAAATATTAATGCATCAAAGGAAAGGCACTTTTTAATGTTTTTCTCTCAATCATTGTGGTTTAGACATGTGTATTACGATGCCCATGCGTAAGCAACAACTAAGGATTAATGTTAAGATATTTTAACAACCAATGTTTTTAAACATATCATGTTTAAACTTTATTGGAAATGAATTGTTTTTCTTTGATCTTTTCTTCACTAAGCACTTAGTATAGAGGAAATTGCAAAAGCAGTGCAGTCTATACCACAGTCATGCTTATCATAGACTCACAGTTCTCTCATTAATCAGGGAGCAATTGATGGTACTACTAATTCTACAACTCTGTTAAGTGCTTTATTCAACATACAAATAAACATGAGAAGTCATCATTTGCTGTGGATACTCGTGACAGGCAATCATGGTGGATTTTTTGAAACTTCCCAACCATTTTTGGGTACACACAAATAGAAACTTGATATAGGAAACTTCACCACATAAGGGCATACAATTAGCACTGGTGTGTATCTTTTTACTGGAACTAACCTGAATACTTCTTCAGCTTTATTCTATTAAGCAAATAACTTTGATTATTAGTTGAAATTAGTCTCAGCAAATGCTACACAGATCAACTTGAAAAAAAAAAACATGTCCTACAAGATGTTATTACTGAGTAAACACATCAGACACATGAGTTCTCTGATAATTAAAAGTAAATAAACCCTACAAATAAGTATTAATACAGAAATCAATAAAATCGGTTTTGATAAAGGTATGAATATTTAAAGATGAAAACGTACCTTTTGAATTTGAACGGCCAGCTCCCTTGTGGGTGAGAGCGTGAGGACTTGTGTCTCCCTCACACAGATGTCGAGTGCCTGCAATATTGCAATGGCAAATGTGGCTGTCTTGCCGGTGCCGGACTGGGCCTGGGCAATGACATCACGACCAATGACGATCGGGCGGATGGCTCGCTGCTGAATGGCTGATGGTTTCTCAAATCCTGCTCAGAAAATTATCCATTAACCTTGGGCTATGACAAATACATAACATCCTTAGGCTTGTAGTTCAAATGATAGTCTTGTACCTGAAGTGCCATGTATCCCCCAATTAACAAGATGATTATAACATCAACAAAATTCAATGCATATGTCCAATATTTCCCTGTTTTGCTTCAACATGTAAGACACAAACATGCAGGAACTACATCTCTGGGAAGTTGTTGCTGGCATTTAATTTGTGGTTTCAGTTAAAATAATATTCCTGCCATTCTGCAGTGCAGCTGGGGAACTGTCAATGGCAGTTCATTTTAAAGGAAAGAAAATAATTGTCAACATAAATTTTAG
This sequence comes from Platorchestia sp. MABIK, assembly GCA_014220935.1. NCBI lineage: Eukaryota > Metazoa > Arthropoda > Malacostraca > Amphipoda > Talitridae > Platorchestia > Platorchestia sp. MABIK. The sequence goes on along the minus strand of JACJUY010003326.1, from coordinate 77,870 downwards.
CAAGCTTTACATTCCCAAAATTTTCAAAATACCGTATGTCCCAGGAAAAAATACAAAACAGCATTATCATGTCAAAACAAAATTTTACTTTTATATTATTTTAAAATGCTCCAGCCACAACAAAGGTCAAAAGAACTTAAAAGAGAAGAGACCTTCAAGCATGGGCTGTACAATATGAGAAATCTACAAACAATGGATATTCTACAGACTAGGTAACCTAAGAGTTTCATCCCAGGATGCCAGTATCCACAGCATATAGTTTACAAACCTATTGCATACCCTGCACCCTCTCAGAGGCCACAACATAAAAAATGTTTTCAGCTACACATTTGAATTTATTACTTTTTCATAAATTATAGTCAATATTTTTCAAGGACTCAATGCTAAATTAAACAAACCATTTAACTTTAGTCCAGCAACTATGCAACTACATCCTGCTTTATAATTTCTTTATAACATCCAAGATTTATGGTAAATTTCTCAGCATCTAATTAGCAGCTTCAGTCATTGATGATAAATGGGCCTGTCACTGATGGAGGGGCAAGAAAATGAAAGCACTCTATTTGTAATCAGGAAATAATTATAAGATAGCTGAAGATATAAAATAGTTGAATAAATTTGACAATTAATTTCATAATAGTTTGAATTACGTATCATTATTTAGATACTGTTTAAAATACATTGTAAATTTCAGAACAACACACTAATCAATTTTCAAATTTTCTGATGCTTGTACTATGGTAATCACATCAAAATAAACAAATTTTCTTCTATGCACTTTCCGATGCAAATGAGTATTTAACAAGCTATGGCGGTAACCTAACGTACCCAAACGGAATCTAACCTTATCCAACCCAACCTAACGTAACCTAAAGTCTATTCGAGCCGTCTAAAGAGATATTCTATTGTGACCTTACTTGAGTCTCCCCCTAAATTTGTACTGTATCCTATTTTCTAACAGAAAATGAACTCATTCGTTGATAAAAAATATGTAATGGTAAATGTGAAGGAGAGGACAATAATCAATTTTCCCCTTTTTGCTGCCTATTCATAGTTAATTAGATCGAAATAAACAATTTTTCTTCTATGCACTTTCGGGTACAAATGAGTTTTCAACAAATTATAGCGGTAAATTAGTTACCGCAACTCTAGTGTTTGAAGCAGGAAGTAATTCATCAAGCGCGTTGGATGGCAACACTACAATGGACTCTCCTTTCCGACGCGCTCGACTGATTGAGCGCATTCCCGCTATCTGAGACGAAAGTTAACAAGCTAGAACTCGTTATTTTTAGGTGATAATTTCTATTGTGTTTTTAACTGAAAGATCCTAAAAGTGGGTTCAGACTCCGCAAGCTCTGCAGGGTTGGCAACTAATAAATTATGAAGTACCCAAACGTACTCTTAATTAATAGCTCAATCGTGCAACAACTAAATCTACCGCTCTAACTTGTAAAATACTCATTTGCTGCAAAAAGTGTATAGAAGAAAAGTAGTTTATTTTGATGTTATTACTGTGATTCAAGCAACAAAATTCAAAAATTGATTAGTAGCTGTTTATTTGAGCGCATTCTTCATCTTAGACAAAAATTAACATACCGCTATAACTCGTTAAATACTCATTTCCCCCAAAAAGTGCAGAAAAGAAAAGTTGTTTATTTAGATCTAATTAACTATGTTTAGGCAGCAAAAATTGAAAAATCGATTATTGTCCTCTCCTTCACAAATACCAATGTAACTGTAATGAAAGACGAAAATGAACCTACCACTATAACATGTGATATACTCATTTGCAATGAAAAGTGTATAGAAGAAAAGTTGTTTATTTTCATGATATTACCAGAATACGAGCAACAAAAAATTTGAAAATCAATTTATGTGTTGTTCTGAAATAACACTGATAACACAAATAAGATATGATTCAAATTTCCATGGTGTTTGAATACTATAGAACAGTCATATATTCTTTTTGACTAGTAGAAAAAAAAGCCAATTTGCCATTAATAGCACCTACAATTTTAAATAAATTGACAAAATAGTCAAAGTTAGCTTACCATACAAACCATTGGAAATGATAGTAACATGCTTAGTAGTACAAACATTGCAACAATTTCTTCACTAATGGCAAAACAAGTTGAGCTCAACACATGATTTAGCATACATAGACATTGCATGACAAAGTATGCTAAACTTGCTTGATTCATTCAAATGACATATGATAATTACACATACTTTTAATTGACGCTACAATGAACTGAAGTGAGTAGAAATATAAAGCAAATTATTAAAAATAGGTTAGCGTGAGACCTGTGCAATTACTCCCAAGATGTATTTCTTTATATATTCAAACCTATCCATTAAATACATGTTTACAAAAAAACTTGGTTAATATGTAGCGTTTGGTAATAATCAAATTTTCAATTTTAGGTGCGTAAACATAGTTCATTAGATGTAAATAAGCAATTTTTCTACTATGCACTTTCTGTCGCAACAGAGAATTTAACAAGTTATAGCGGTAAATAACTGGGTCAATATCGGGTTTAATGCGATCACGGAAAATAAATATTCCGTTCCGAAGAATCACCAAAGGAACACATTTAAAAACGTTTTACACGAATGACGTTCTGCTCGCTGATGCCTTATTTTTGAGTTATTCAACTTTGAAGTTTTCGTTTTCCATAGCAGTTCCAATAAGTTTACGCTTGAGCGGGAGCTGTTCGAGTACTTTGGGTACTTCGTAATTGATTATTTGCCAATCCTGCGGAGCCTGAACCCACTTCTAGGATGTTTTAGTTAATAACACAGTAAAGGTTATCACTCAAAAATACTATGCTACAAAAATATTCTGATATTAAATCTACAGGATTCACTCCTACGGTTTTGCTAATGCTCTTCGGTCGCCGCCATATTTAAACAAGTCAAGTGCATATCGATTTAAGTCTTCACAATTCCAGTCCCGATAATATTTTTGGGTGAAACCTTTATTGTGTTATTAACTAAAACATCCTAGAAGTGGGCTCAGACTCTGCGCGGTCGGCAAATAATTCGTTACGTGATTTATTGCAAAAACAATGCCTTTCTTCCACTCCGAGCACTTGCGTCATTGTTGGAACACCCTCTCCTTTTGCGCGGAAAACCAATTTCCCGAGCGCCGTTCCTATAACTTCAAAGTTGAATAACTCGCAAATAACGCATCAGCGAGCAGAATGTCATTCATGAAAAACGTTTTTAAATATGGTCTTCTATTGATTCTTTGAAACGGAATTTTTATTTTCTGCGATTGCATTAAACCCGATATTGACCAATAACTGACCCCAACTCTGGTCTCTGAAGCAAAAAGAAATTCATAGAGTGCGTTGTACGGCAACACTACAATGGACTCTCCCCTTTGATGCGCCAGTTACCTTGAAGCTGCGGTGATGATTCATAGGAAAAAATTGAGGCAGTTGCATTCTTAAAAAATCAAGGTGTTTTACCAAAGGAAGGGATTTGTCCAACATGTAATAACCTGTGTTGGTATGAAGAAAAGAGAAATTTGTGGAGCTGTACCGGTTTGTACTTTATTTCATAAACAAAGAAATTAAATTAACTTCTTACTACAGCTGCAGGTTAGTTACAATTCCTTCATAAAATTAGATACTTTAACAACACAATTATTAGACTGTTAATGGAAGAGTGTATTTGTGGTCTTTCCTTTTTTTTGCGCGCTTGCAGCAATACAATTGCGATAAATACTATACCGCTATAACTCGTAAAATAGTCGTTTGCAACAAAAAGTGCATTGAAGAAAACTTGTTTATTTTGATCTAATTAACTTTGTTTTTGCACCCAAAATTGGAAATTCAATTATTACCAAACGCTACACATTTACCAAAAACTGTTGCAAGACTGTTGCATCTGTTGCAATATCTTGAAGATATTGACCTAAAGCAACTATTTATAAATAAAACCTAATAAAATAAACCTCATTTAAGTGCAATTCATAAAATGGTCCAATACTATTGTTTCCCTAGTCTATTACTGGAAAATATTGAACTCAATGAATTGACATGGATATCAATTTAAAACATGCTATGAAAGGAATTACTCACCATAGGCATAAATGCCCCGAATGAGATCTTGTTTTAGTCCCATATTATCAAAAGTAGGAACTACTTCAACTTCTTCACTAGTTTCAAACTCTACATTGCTTAGATCTTCGGGTAAGACGCGCCTTCCACGTGTTTCTGCCATTTTATTTAGGAGTAGCTGAAATAGACACAGATATACTGCACGTGAATGCGGCTTATGATAACTTCGTACAAAGAGACAGAAGCCTTGAACTTCGGAGAGAGCTTGAGACTTCTGACGAGCGCTTTCGCAATCCTAAAATCCAGACTCCTCAAACGATAGAACAACCAAATGCTACTATTGGAAAATAATTGCTACAAAAAACATTACTTTCCGTTATATTTTTAGAACATTTGTAGCAAATTTCTTTTATTTTGAATCGTTTGATGTTATTGCATATATAAGAATCCATTTCATGAGTAACTTATTGATATATGTCTTGAGGGTTGAAATGCTTATGTTACTTCATAAAATATTTTTGTTAAATATGCATGTAGAATTTATTTCAAACAATTTTTTATTCAAAAAAAAAATAAGTGTTCCTCGAGAATGATTAATCTGAAACGACTGAAATAAAGAAAAAACACTTCTAGCATACACGTGATAAAATAATCATATCCTTCAACCTTTCAACCGGTATACAAGCATGAAACTGGAAATTAACAAGTAGCTTTTTACTCTACCCTCATGGTTGAAGGTACTGGATAGTTCAGATACTGTTGAGGGACCTGCATCCACGCGGTTTTAATATCTGCCAACGCTAACATTAAAGAAAAAAAAAAGTTTATTTCCTATAGAGATTGTACAAAAGTATGTGAAGTTTGACAAATTGTCGGAATTATCAGGATCTGATTTTATTTGAGGTATTCGAAAGACTGGGTAGGGTCACCAGATGCCGACTAAGGCATCGATTAAAAGATAATAACTTATGTGCGAACAAATTAGGTTGGATAAACCTTGGATTGAACTCTGAGTTATTAGGGCCTCTATGATCAGAAGGATCTAGGTTCGAGTAGCCTCATCATAGCTACTAGGTCAAATAACGTTTCCCAAAAATCAATCAAAGGGTAAATGAGACATATGAACGCTCATTTCTCGCCTGATTTATTCATAAGCCGTCGGGTTGGTGCTGGTCTTGACTCTTCACGACGAGGAAATCCCTGGGATCGATTCTGGGCGTAGAGCTCCAACCGAGGTGTGAAGTGATCGTGAGTTCAAGTTGTGCCCAGGTACGGAATGAGGGTAATTGTGGTGTGCGTCTTTAGACAGTGGATTAGTAAACGAGGAACTAATCGTAGATTGTAACTGCGAAAAAGGAGGCAGAACTCATGAATGGATGTCGAGTTTTTAGGGGACCATGTGGTCACGTAGTTGTGTTCAGAGAGGCTGANTCACTTCCCCGACTTAACAAGAAGTACCCTGAACAAGTTAGTCTCCCCCAAACATCAGCCCGCAACTCCGGCGCCCGAGCGCGGATCTGATAGAATTTGGCACCTTGGCATAGGTGTTTGGAAACCGACTGAACATTTACAACAAGGTTACTTGTGGGTTAAGTGGGCCCCCTTATACTAAAGGAAGTACGTAGCGTCTTTCCTGACCTAATGCTGATATTTACAACTTATTAAGTATTAATTGACTACCACAGACTAGGCTTCACAGACTAGCTGTGAGTTGCCAGGGACACCTATTGTGTAACAAAACAATGACACAGGGTCCCAAACTAATTCTAACAAATTTAAAGGTATGCCTAGTATTTAAAGGAAACAAAACCGTAGGATTCTGATTGGCTAAACTACGTAAAAACCTAAGAATTATTAATACTGACATTTACAGAGTGGCACACCAGCAGAGAAAACCTAACTTATGTTTGAGCTGGCTGTATCACCTAAAATAGTTGGTAAGGTGAATTTTAGTACCGGCATCTATAGCGTAACCTAAAGAGGATTAAGATTAGATTATAAGATTCTAAGTTAGTTTAAGCCTCCCTTAACCGCTACAAAAAGAGCGTATCGAAGTGGGGAAGGAGGAAGGCACCACTTAGTATGGAGTTAAGGGAACGTGGAATCTATGCAGTGAAGGCACAGAAACGATAAGATGAGAAAGAAGTTCATGAAACAAGATCAGAGTTGAAGGAAAAAACCCATAGGATTAAGATTGGAACTGCATTAACTATGCCATCATGTTTATGAGCCTAAAATTAATTCACTCATAATCCCACAAATCCTTCATAGTGGCCTGAGTCAAAATCACACAATAGAGACCTATAGGTTATATCTTTGCATAATTTGCATCTACAAATAAAGTTTAATTTAAATGCCGTAGAAAACAATACAATTAAAAATAACACGTAAATTAGGAACATTATACAAGCACCATACATAGCTAAGTTCACTATTAAGTTTGGCCAGAAATTGTCTGTCATTAATTGAATTGACATTCACAAAGCTGAACTAAATTGACCCAATGATTATTGAAGGGGTGTTTGAATATGCTATTTAACTTTAAAGATCTGGAGCACAAGGTGACTACTGATTTGCTGGGAGCAAGCAAGATATGACAAAAACAAAATGGCTCCGTTCACTTTGAACACTTTCTCAAAACGGTCAGAACACCAATCACGATGAAATAAAATAATCCTAACTTAATTACCCAAGGCACGTATTAAAAACTAACACGACAATAAAACTTTCTCCAAAAGGTTAGAACACCAATCACAATGAAATAAAATAATCCTAACTTAATTACGCAGAACACGTATTAAAAACTAACACAACAATGACACTTTTGCACCGACAAAAAGGAACACTCGAAATCTCACCCGAAGGACCAAAACGCTAGAGCACCAGGCACGGTGAATGTAAGTGTGTAAGTGACGCTCTCCAAGATGGAGTCTGTCTCACGCTGTTGCCATAACGCGAAGGTGAAGATCGAGATAGCGTTTCGGTAAAAAATACTTTGCGCACAATTCTCAATAAAGTTCAGGGTTTTGCTAATGGAATCAGTGATTAAAAACTATGAAAGTGTTTGTGTTAATGATAATAAATTTTTTAATGTGAAATTAATAATTCATGAGAAATGACTGAGTGTACGCTGAGAGTTTGTTGAGATCTAACTTCAGTATATATATTTATACATGCATATTAGTTGTCGCAGTCACCCATTGAAT